>PVQB02000182.1:0-58172 GCA_002980475.2 Fusarium beomiforme
TTCTCCTGTTCCACTCCTACGCCCAGTTCATTGTCGTCGCTTAGTGCGTGTTTTCCTATGTTCGCAGATATGGATATGAATTGTTTCGACACCGGAGGAAACCTAGGACCAGATAATCTACTCTTTGAAATATAATATAATACACAGATTGAAAGAGGATTATTATATAGTATATATAATATGGAGACAGTAGTATATATCATATAAATTAAATTATCTTACTATAATTATATAACTGTATATACTCAGTACAAGTTTAGGTTTGATCCTTTGAAATAAGCCTTAAAATATAATATTACCTTCCTATCCCGTCTGCCCCAAACTTAGAACTATTTCACTACTCTGCCTCCTCAAAATGCCTAGTTCTGAGGCTGTGTTGCATCTGCCACTGGGTCTCGGCCAACATAGATTCGGTGGTCCCGCTTCCCACTGACCACCTCACCGATAAATTCGCGCAAGGATTTGCACTTAAGGTCCGGGTAAAGAGTCTTTCCATCCAAGTAACCGAGGTATTGGGCATGTTCGGGCGTGTTATCGCCCCTGACATAGCGACTGTACCTATACTGGGCCATGGCATGGTCTAAGGCGATCTTTATATCATTCGGGTTTTTGTCAACTGCGATCTGCAGCTCTGGAATACTCGCCTCAAGGTCATCAACCGAGAGGGAATTCGGCTGTAGCTTCTTTCCTGTTGCAGCCTCCACCTCTGCCAAAACATCGCTCTGCGTTGTTACCTCGCCGTATGCAAACACAGACCTATTCAGAGTCCGCGGATCCGTGATGATGCGTGCTACATACGGCCCAATATCATCTTTATCGATCACAGCTGTAGGTGTTTTGCCATCGCCGATAAAAGTGTCTTCAATAGGCGGGGGCGGGGCATATGGTGGAGGTAGGACGACTTGATGCCACATGCCGACATCAATGACGGTATAAGGTAGATAAAGGCGCTTGCAGCGGTCCAGGAGGTCTTCTTTAACGTCGTGGAGTCTCATAACGCCTCGTGGGGGCATAACGGTAGCCCAGAAGCTAGGTATGAAGCGGCCAACGCCAGCACGGTGTGCAGCATCAATAAGAGTCTCCGATTCAACCTGCTGAAGTGGCATTAAGCATGAGATGACAACATCAGCACCTGAAAGCCGTGCCGTAAGTGCGTCTACATCGCGGAAATCGGCTGTCTCGATGGTGGCGCCTGCTGCCGCCATCTCTTGATACACTGCCTTGCCAGCCGATTTAGGTCGTGCTAGTGCTACGACGTGAAACTCGGCTGACCTGGGGAGTAGCTCATTGACGATAGACCGTCCGGTTTCGCCAGAGGCACCAGCGATAACTACACGAAGCTTAGTGATGGAAGCCATGACAACTTATGTCGGTTTGGTAACGTTTCAGAACCGAAGGTGAAATACGATCTGCTGGCAGATGATCGAACTAAAATGCGTGCTCTACTGCCTGTAACGGTAAATAATAAGATGGAATTTAATGTATCGCATCAAATTGTTAGCTGAAATATATAATGTGATTTATTCATCTATTTGATCTGTTTTACGGGGTCTCGGGTAGACTCTGGTCACCGAGCTCCAAACTGCCTGAGTGGGGACAAGGTGGGTTTATGACTTGGCCCAACTGCTATCCCCTTTTAAGAAATCGCGCGGGAATCAAATGTGGCTTAGTTTCGTTGTCTTCACTTGAATCATCGCCAGTTCTTAACTACCCCATTGCACCAGAAGATTTCCACCATCCACCGTCACCCAAGGTGTTCCATCATGGCACGAATCGGAAGCTGTTGGACATGCCGTCTTCGGCGCAAGAAGTGTGACCAGGGGCGACCAGCGTGCAATACATGCTCGGCGCTGAACCTCCGCTGCCACTACAGCACAGATCGGCCGGACTGGATGGATGGCGGTGAGAAACAGGATGAAATGACACGACGATTCAAGGCACAGGTGAAGCAAGGCAAGGAGCGGAGGCGAGACCGGGACTACGTCCAGGTTCTCAACATGGGGAATGGCGCCAAGTTGCTAACATCTCCCTTGCCCAATGCGAACACGGCCGATTCGGCGCCGAACTACAAGAAAGAGAGCATAACGCAATGCAACACATCTTCAGACTCTGAGCACCATGAAAGTCCCGACGCGGCGGTGGACGAGATACCCGCCGCCAATACTTTGAAAGAACTAGACGTTGACTTCACCATGCTCTATGTGGACCACGTGTTCCCATTTCTATTCCCGTTCTACGCCCCTCCCATGATACAAGGGGGACGGGCGTGGGTACTGGATATCCTGCGCAACAACCAGACATTATTCCAAGCCGTCATGAGCCTTAGCACCTACTTTCTTACCCTTATATTGTCAAGCGAGGACATTTCTAGTTACGAACGATGCCGGCAGAATAGCTGGAATCGGCTTGAGGGATATGCAAACGCTGCTATCAAGAGCTTACAGAAGGAGGTGCTAGATATAAACCAGCAGAGTCCAAAAGCGACATTACTGATGAAATCTCGCGCCATGGAGAGCATCACTCAGTTAATGGTCCTCGAGATGGCCATGGCAAAAACGTGCGAATTAAATATGCACTTGTCCGCTGCCATCTCTCTATTCGAAGGCATTCTAGACCACTGCAAGCAGGACGGCAGTACGGACCTCACCAGGATTATGGCCGAGCTAGAAAGACCATCATGGGCGTCACTTAACACGCAACGCCCTATATGGAATACCGACCAAGCGGCTCTCCGCTTCTTTTTTGCCATACTGCTGCGAGCAGACATTGTCTCCTGTACCTCCTTACGAACAACACCTCGCCTACAGAAGTATCACGCCAGTCTAATATGCCACGACTACGGCGGTGCCACTACAGAACCACTCCTCCGGATGGAGGAATATGTCGGTTGTGAGGGCTGGGTTCTGGTTGCCATTGCCGAGACAGCTGCACTCGACGTTTGGAAGCGAGAGGAACAAGTCAACAGCACATTGACCGCCGAGGACCTCACCAACCGGGGATGTCAGATCTACAGGGCACTTGAGGACGGCCTAAGAGAATTTGAGGAACGATGTAGAAAGCGACAGAGAGAACCTCGCAGCATTTTGCGCAGCTTCTATCAATCCAGCGATACAAACCAAGCCGTCAAGCAAGCTACAGCGACCCGCATCTGGGCATATGCTGCGCGCATATACCTCGCAGTAGTGACTTTTGGGTGGCAGCCACACCATCCCGCCATCCGCGAGAGCGCTGCCGAGGTACTCCACCTTCTTCAGCAGTCCGAGGACCCTGCAATGCTACGCAGCTCTGCGTGGCCGTTTTGCATCGCCGGGTGCGTTGCCGATGCAAGCCAGGAGGAAGAGTTCAGGGATCTAGCGGCAGCGTCGGGGACATTACAGTCTTTTGGCCTCGTGGGCGAATCACTCCGGGTCTTGGAACATGTATGGAATAGAAGAGAAGAGCTGACTGAGGAGTGGAATTTCGCTGCATGCTTTAGCATAATGGGTGCTCCGGTCTTGTTATTGTGAGGGTCTGCGCAGCCCCAGCTCCCACTGTTGTTATCTCATACATACAGCTGCCAGGTCAAAATCCCCATCACTGTTCCCGCCACAGCCCCAGTACGTCTTTTACTTTTAGAGGCTGGATATCTGGGAAAATCTTGTTCAGCGCCTTGTCCGTCGGCATATCGTATTTGCCCTCCAGCACATAGAGTCCCCAGAAGGACATGAGGCCCTCTAGCACATTCCTAGGGAAGTCGGCCGTGCCCTCATTGAAAGGGAGGGAAGTAACCTCTCCCTTCTGTAACTTCTCGAGAGGGTCATATGAGACATCGAATTTGCAACCTGTACAACGCGGTAATATCTCGTCAGCTTCAAAACGGGTTACAAAGACCAAAAGAAAGGAACGAGAAGACCTGATAGCCTTTCGTAGGGCATGCCTTACCTCTAGCCTCTTCTGCCTGTTTAAGGAACTGATTCCAAGTCGTCTTTTCTCCGTAACAATACATCAACTCATCCCACTTGGGCATGTCCAAAGCTGCGACCACAAACTTGGCAACATCGAAGGTATACGTGAAGGTCATTGGCTCATTTCCTGTCCCGGGAATGCCGGCCTTCTTGTTCGCTATGTCGATAGCCCAAGCAACACGGTTCATGTAAGATTTGAAGGACGGCGGGCCATAGTAGTCGAGGAAGAAGCCGTTGTTGAATCGCGTCCATTCCAGGCTGGTCGTACGCAGCTCAACTAGAGTGCGCCCTCGGGCTTGGCCAACCGATGTTCTAGCTGTGTTAGCATACCATCAAAATCGCAGAAGATAATGGGAAGATAAATACGTGTCGGCATATTGGATGCCCCAGGCGCTGGCGACAAAGCGCTTGGTGGTGCTAGCCTGGTCCGTAGCCTTGACAAGGTTGGACTCAGCCTCAGAGGAAGCTGGATCATAAACGCGAAGGGCAGAGATGACGGTGTGAACCTGGTTGTCGTCAAGGACCTTTGCCATGGAGTCGACATCACTATAATCGACAGAGATGAAGGTATCGGCGACGTTGGTAACATCAGGGATCTTTGTGTCTGTTAGATAGCTGTCTTTGGATAGGGATGAGTAGTCGCTGCTGGCTGCATATCTCACCTTGCGCGTTAGAATTATCATCTTATGGTGAGGGCTTTGCCGCAGCGTGTCAACGATAGCGCTGCCTATGCCACCAGTGCCTCCAGCTACTGCAACGACAACCATTTTGTGTGTTGGGTTTACAGAGTAAACTTGTGACGGGCAAGATTACTCTTGTACTGACTGTTGATTTTGGCGTGGGTAATTACCTTGAAATGTTAAATATCGACGCAATCATGACACTTGGCTGAGGACCGGCCTGTTTATATACCTTAAATTCTTGCTAGTCTGGCGTATAATTCTACTGTACTCTCCAATGTCATGTCATGTCATGGGACACGAGTATCCGTGACTATCCGCAAATCAAGCTAGCAGATATCAAGTTGTCGGATAAGAGCGCGCGCTTTCCTAATAGAGCAACGCGCGCTGCCCCAAATCAGCCAGCCATCTTACCGCTCCTTTGTACACCCAAGACCAGCTGTTGGCTTTGAATGGAGTTATTATTAGATACTTGCGCTAATATCAGAGTCAGCGATTTGATTTGATCTTGAAAGAACTGTAGGTTAACGAGACTGTTAGTACATCACGTCCTATGCAGTGAGTTAGTATGAGGGGATAATCGAATTAGTCTCATATTAGCAATGAAAACACTAAAACAGCTATAAAATAGACTTTTATCTAATACTAGTATCTAAATGTTCGTCTTAATTTTCTTCTCTACTAGTTGATTTGCATACTCGCGAATAATATGCTTCTGATACTTGCCGCTCCCTGTCTTGGGCAATTCATTATCCACGCCTCGATGGCCGAGCCAGAAAATGAATGCCGGTACCTTGACCGGGCTGAGATCCTTCAAGACCCAATCTCTGATCTCGAGATCAGAAGGCCTCTTTTCGTGTGAAGATAGCTGTAGAAATGCAGCGACTACTTCGCCATGAACCTTGTCCTTGACTGCCACGACGCAAGCTTCTCTGATTGCTGGGTGACGAAGCAGCTGGTTCTCAATCTCGCTTGGAGATAGGTTCTCACCACCTCGGATGATCAGGTCTTTGATTCGACCAGTGATAAATCCATATCCTTCTTCGTCCAAGTATCCCTCATCTCCGGTATGCATCCACAACACGCCGTTCTCATCCCGTCTCATCGCTTCCTGTGTCTTTACATCGTCGCGGTAGTATCCCTTCTGTAGTGCAAACCCGCTAGTGCAGATTTCTCCGCGCTCACCAACGGGAACTATGTCTCCGTTGGTGTCGACTATCTTGGCGGCGGTATGGGGAAGAACACGGCCAAGGCTTGTAAGCATTCTGTCCTCCGGGTCGTCTAGAGACGTGATGAAGGTCACGGGACTTGTCTCAGTCATTCCATATGCAATGAGCATACCCTGGACGTTCATCTTGGCTCTCAGTTCATCCATCAAGCTGGGTGACACAGGTGAGCCGGCAACAAGGCCAGTGCGCACCGTTGTGATGTTACGAGGCTCAGACTCCATCTGCTCCAGCTCTGATATAAACATTGTGGGCACACCGAGTAGTGCAGTAGCCTTTTCTGTTTCGACCGCATCGAGAGTTTGCCTCGCGTTGAACTTGTCCGAGGGAAAGACAATTGTGCTACCATGGGTGAAGGACGCAAGGAAGCCCATTACTAGACCGAAGCAGTGGAATAGTGGCGGTGGACAGCATACGATATCATCCTTGGTTAGTCTCATGGCATACCCAACGTATCTACCATCGTTGAGCAAGTTGCTAGAATGAATTGTCAGAAGTAGGAAGATAATTATAAAGCAATAAATCTTACTTGTGGGTAAGCATTGAAGCTTTCGGAAGACCAGTAGTACCTTGAGAAGTGTCAGAACCTTCAAGGCGGGCCACACCACTTCTTACTCATAGATGGACTCTTACCAGAAGTAAACTGCATGTTCAACACGTCCCAGGGCTTGACTTGGCCTTCAGCTTGCTCAAGTTTTGAATCACATATAGATCCGCTAGTACCCTTAGCAAGAAATTGCTCATACTCATGGCAATTGAAAAGTTCCTGGGACGGAGATCGATCGAACATGATGAGCCGTTCCAAGCAAGCTCCTACTTCGACCTTGGTGGCAATTTGGCGTACATGTCCATCCGTATCAATAGGTCCAATAGATGACGCAATAAATAATGCTTTGCAATCTGTGAAACATATATTAGCATACTGAGAAATCCACCGCCTTATTCGCCTGAGACTCACCGCTACGAGTCACCGCCGAGCATAGCTCTTGTGGAGAGTTCGTAGTGTTGAAGACCACAAAGGGACACCCAATTCTGGCAGATGCCAGAAACAATTCGATGTACTGATAGCGATTACCCGCAAATATCCCCACTGTGTCGCCATGCCTCAGCCCTGCGCTCAGAAGGGCTTTAGCAGCAATAGAGCTCCGATATTCAAGGTCCTCATATGTTAGTCTCATGTTCTGCCATGGCACAACAACTGCGGTTCTTGGACCTCGTTTCTCGGCCTGTTCTTTGACCAGCTGCCCTAATGTCTTGTTCCAAAGCGGAGGACTTGAAGGGCCTTGAACGATAGAGAGCCTTGGAGCTAAAGGGGGTGAAAAGGCCTCTTGTGGAACAGACCGGATTGGCTGGGCAGATGTTGAGAATGCAAAGGCTGAATGAGGTCTCGGGATAACAAGATGAGGTCTATTGAGAGACCTCGTGGCTCGCAGACAGCGCGTAAAGAAAGTATGTTTCATGGTTGTTAGAGTGACTGACGTCATATTCGATTATCGGATATGATGTCGAATATGACGGCTGCCTGAAATGTTGAAGCGGATATGGAATTCGAAATGCTGATACATAAAAGCACTCGTAACCCTTACATCGTCACGCGTAGAACAATTTATTAGCCGTTGGTCGGAACAGGGAAATGACGGACGACAAACTCAGTATAGCGAAGCACGGCCTTCGGACCGAGTAGCGGCTTAGCACCCCGGCTTCTATGAAGGACCCTTGTCTAGAAGAAGCATGCTCTCAAACCAAGTCAGCTGTCTTGGCTTGAGTACCCGGAGGGTAGCTTTCTTGGGATTTTGCCTCTGGCCTTGTTTCTTGTAGGCGCTGCCACCGGAGAGAGGCAGAACAGCGATGATATCTCGTAATTTGCTGTCCAATATAGCTTCAGGTACGATTTTGGCGAGTTCTACAGACTCTAAGAAACTACAGACATACTCATGCTAGTTAGGGATATTCAGATCATTGTCAATGTTACTTGGACTTGCTCTGAGCAGTGAATCCTAGATGACGATTGCATTACACTGGTTTGTTTCTCTAAACTCTCTGATGCTCCAGTTCGTGGACTTACTGAAATGCGTAGGCACAAGACACCGATAAAGGGAATAAAAATCTCAAATAAAGATTGAATTCGAGCGTATACCACTATGAGACAACATTCTTGTTCAAAAACAAGGTCTGAACATTGCAAAAGCCCTTCAGCCCATTGGCACCCCACTCCGTTCCGATGCCACTCTCTTTATGCCCTCCAAATGGTGCCATTGGCGTCAGGTCGAAATGAGTGTTGACCCAGACGTTGCCAGCTTGAATCTCGCGTGCCACGCGGTGAGCACGACGTATGTCATTGCACCAAATAGAGGCTCCCAGTCCCATAGACGTGTCATTAGCGCGCTCGATCACCTCCTCCTCATTTTCCCACGTGAGAAGCGGTACGATGGGTCCTAAACCTTGTCAATAACATTTCTGGAGCATTTTATCTGCCTGAGTATAACTTACCAAATGGCTCTTCCACGACAATTCGCGATGTCTCAGGGGGGCAATCGATAATGGTGGGATTAACGAAATACCCGTTAGAAGGCTCGATCTTACCACCGACTGCTACTTTCCAGCCTTCTTTCCCAATATCGTTAAAGAACGTCTCAACGCGTTTGAACTGGGGAGCATTTTGCAAGGGGCCGTGAGTAACGCCTTGCTTAGATCCATCACCCAAAGTGTAGCCCTTGACATGCTTGACAAGAGCTTCTTTGAACTGAGGATAAATGCTCTTGTGCACGAATATTCTCTTGAGATTGAGGCAGATTTGGCCAGAGTTGAGAAACGCGAAGAATGCGACTTTTTCAGCAGTCTTGTCAATATCAACGTCTGGAAAAATGATAGCGGGATCGTTGCCGCCACTGGCCAAGTCAGCGTTGATGGAATGTAGCGCGGAAGATCGAGGGAGACTTACAGTTCCAAGGTAACGCGCTTCAGCGTGGAGCTGGCGCTTCGCAGAACAGCTTTACCTGTAGCTGTTGAACCTGTGAAGCTCACCTTATCAACGCCTGGATGACTGGTCATCCAAGGTCCAAGCTTATCATCGCCGCTCAGCGACTGAACGACACCAGGCGGGAAGAACTGCTGTGCCAGTTCAACCAGTTTCAGACCACCATAGGGAGTAAAAGGCCTTGATTAACACGATTATTAGTCTGATGCAGAAGATACATGAAAAATGGCACCTACGATGGCTTGATGATAATCACGTTGCCAGTCAAAAGTGCCGGAGCAATCTTGCCGGTGGCGAGCAAAAGGGGGAAATTCCAAGGCACAAGAGCTGCAACAACTCCAATAGGGGTGTAACGGGTAACAATCGTGCGGTTCTCGGTATCTTCGAGAACATCCTCCGGCAGAGGAATATTAGCCATACCGCGCATCCATTCTATAGCAGCGTCAGTTTCATATGCTGCTTGAGGAATCTAACATGATTAGTTTCTGAGGTATCCTCACAAAGATTATTCACTACTTACCGGTTTTCCTTGCTCCGTTGTCAAAAGAGTTCTGAACTCTTCACGACGAGCGTCAATAGCATCAGCAAAAGCAAGGACCTTTTCACGACGCTCCTCGTAAGGGACCTTGGACCATTTTTTGAAGGCCTTCTTGGCTGCTTCAACCGCGCGATCGAGATCCTGTTGAGTTGCTACAGGGACCTTGCCCAGCTCCTGTAAGTTCGCAGGGTTCAATCCCTGCCGAGTTTCTTTGCTGGGGGCGCTGGTGCCATTGATAATCTGCACAAAGTCGCCCTGAAAGTTGATTGTAGGCTTAGTCATGTTTGCGATTGTTATAGTTGTAGGCTTGACTCAAGAGTTGGAGATAATAACCAATACGGTAATTTTCAAGATTCTTTTGAAGCAATGGCTATTTGGTACTGTCACTTATACAGCAACGATGATAACCGGACCGTGCTGGGAAATCGAAAACGGTCTAGTGTGGTCTACTCCGACGCTACGGTCCGAGAATGTGGGGTTGGAGTGACGCTTACCCGCGGCTATACCACAACAGACAGGCATCTCATGTTGTCAACTCGTTTATCCGTGTTTGACGTGTTGGCATGACAAGTCTTGACATGCAACTTCAGTCAGACAGATTGACATGTAGTTAAGGGAACATATCAGTTGTGGCAAACTAAGGGTAATCTTGACTCTTATTAATTTTCTAATCTCTGTCTTTGAAAACTGAAGCTAGTCTATTACGTAGCCAAAACCCATTTATCGTCATCAAAATGGACGAACACGACATGAGACCTGCGGCGAGCGGGCTATAATGACGGCTCTGTTAGAAATATGTAGTATGGATTAATCATGCCACTTACGGTGTCAATACAATGCCAAAAGGTGAGAAGAAGCCAGAAGCCATGCTCAGCGCAAGAGCATTATAGCCAAAGACCCAAGCCAAATTATAATGGATTTGCCGCATAGTGAGCTTCGCGACTTGAAGCAGTAATGGTATAGAGCCAAGTCGTGAGTTAAGAATAAAGACTGATGATCCCACTGTTGGAGTGGCGACATCGTGATAGAGGGCAATGCCAACATCAGCTGCTGCCAAGCTCAAACCATCATTCAAGCCATCACCGACCTTAGCACAGTTGTTAGGGGACATTTCTTTCTTTAACATGGGAAGTATACGTACCATCGCGACAACATTTCCTTCCTTCTGTAGTTGTTTCACGAGATCTAGCTTGTCTCGAGGTGTTGCTTCGGATGCCAGTATAGGGATACTCAAGAGCTGAGAAACTCGAAGAGCCGATTGAGGCATGTCACCAGTCAGCTACTCGGGTCAGTAAAGTAATATTTGAGGCGTCATGTGGAAATAACTACCAGGTGCGTCGAGTAACCCATTGTCCTAAGCTGTGAAACGGTTCTCTCTGCATCGCCTCTAACAGCGTCCTTGGAATGTTACTAGGGTGAAGACATATTCGTCGAATGGATCTTACCGTAACGAAAAGGGTTCCTGCGTACTTTCGATCAATGGCAACGTGGACTTGTATCATGCCGCAATCCTGCTTCTGGCGTTCATCTGGGAGATCAGATACGTCGCAGGATAACATATAGCGCATGTTTCCAATATCAACGCGCCGCCACGGTTCTTGACCTAGAGAAACTTCCCCCGAAACACCCTTACAAGACTCGCTTGTGATATTCCGTGACTCTACATGAGCCTTGATCTCTGGCCAAGCAGCATCCAGATGGCTCACACCGGCAGTAAAGACAGCTCTACCGATTGGGTGATTTGTGACACTGCGTTCCTCTACAGCACAGATATAAGTCCAGAACTCTGCAATTGGTCTCTTCCAAGCCTTGGTAGTTTCGAAATGTGTAATGTCCAGCATAGCTCTCGTCAGAGCTCCTGTTTTGTCAAACACGATGGATTCGGTGCTGCTGAGCTTTCGGATGGTGTTGTAGCCCTTGGTGATAAGAAGGCCATTCTGGCTTGATATGCCTGAGACATGATAAGCGTGAGTGTTTTCAACTATTGATGAGACTTACCTGCTGCTGCAACTACAGCTGATGGAATAGCTAGGCCCAATGCGCAAGGACATGCACAAGTTAGTACTGTCATTGCGCGTGCCATGGCATATCGAAGTGCCTCATAGCTTAGTGATTCTGCCAATGAGCAAATCTCCTTAAGGGGCACTAGGACAGCCAATGAAATAACGCATACAACCAAGTACTTTGTTATCATGTCAAGGGTATGGTTCTGCTCATCTTTTGACCCAGCGGCTTCAACAGCACCTTTGACTAACTGGGCATAGAAAGACTCTCTTTGGTCCTTGTCGACAACAGCCACCAATTCGTTTCCCAGGTTGCGTGTTCCTCCGAGAAGAAAGTCTCCTATGGGCTTCCGTACTGGCATTGCTTCACCAGTGATAAGAGCTTGGTTAATTGAAGTCGTACCCTCTGTTATATAGCAATCGCATGGGATGATAGAATAAGGTGGAATGACTATTTGGTCGCCGACCGTGAGATAGCTTTCAGGAACAACCTGAAAATGATCAGTGAGGTTGAAGAACATGTATAGAATTAAAGGAGGCATACCTGTCCAGTAGGGTGAAGTCTTGCATGCCGGTTCTGTGTAAGCGGTTTGTAGACTCTCAGCAAGTCCTCCGATGTGCTCCGCCGTGACATAGTGTCTATATATCTCCCCGCAACCACCACAAGAGCCAGGCCCATGACGGTCGTATAGTAGTCTTCTTCGGTAATTCTATGCGCCAGAATATCAAAAAAGGATATTAAAGTGCCAAGGAAAATGGAGGCCGAGATCAAAGTATTCATGTTAGGCCGCCTCCGCCGAGTTGCATTCCATGCATCCTCGTGAATCCAAGGGATGTACTCCCATTGTGCATACAACGTTAGGCATACACATAACAAATGAGCTGCCAGAAGAATAATGGAAGGTACCCAGCTTTCTACAATTGTGGAAAGAAAGCTGACCGCCTGGGTGACTCCTGCACAACCAGCGAGTTAGGAAAGGCTGGACTTGAGCCTTTCAATCCCTTGTTTGAACTTGAGGACATGGACTATCTCTTGAGGTGACCTTGGTCCAAGTTCAACACCATATCCCAGGTCCGCAACAACTCCCATGATTGATTCACTGTCAAGACGCGATGTCTTTCCGACGATCGTGGCCTGTTGCAATGCCATTGATACTCGCACTTGGTCGACTTGCGGGTGACTGCTCAGTGCCGACTCGGCTGCGCTAGAGCAAGCCGAGCACGTAAGTCCTGAGAGTGACAGGAAAAAGAGAAGAATTAACTTCTGTCACATTATATGTACTTCGTGGCGATAGATTTGGTGTCTGGCTGTAGGAAATCGGGTTCATCTTCGTTGTACCGTATAGCGTCGTCGACATCGAGAAATTGGTAGACTTTGACCAATTGACTAATACAAAAGGCAGCGATATAAAAGCAAGCCATGGTATCTGAAAGAACGCGGGTTCGCTTCAGTTACAGTGTTTGATTAGTTGACCAAGCATGGGAATTGGTTCGGTGAAGGTCCAGTAATGTAACAGGTAGCCTAAGAGAGTGATGTTGTGATGTTTTCGGATTTAGCTACCCTGAACCCGGACCGAAAGACGCATTTACCATCCTGCATGGTATCCTTGGGAGCAACAAGCTGGGAAGCTCAAGGCGGGCATGTTATGGTTATTTAGAACAAAACATTCGTGTTTAGTCAAAGGATCTTGTCCCAAGTTATTTACTCACTCCTCAGGCTCTACATGGAGCTTCTTGTTATAAACTTCATGTCGTGCCGCAGAATATTGGTGTTATTAGTTGATCATTCAATCATTTACGAAGGAATTGTCACTGAGACGGAGATCTCAAAAGTCCTTCCATGACTAGAAGACACTTCGGCGATTTATTTAACAACTCCACTTTGTCATCAGGATGATAGATACCCACGGCCCTCACAATCACCTCCACCGAGCTAGTCAGTATTTAAGTTCAGCGCCAGTTGCGTGAGGGGTTAATACGATGCCAGGGTCACACGTCAAGACGAACTATACTCTTGTTCGTTGCGTCTCTTCCCTGTTTTGTCTTAGCCATCTCGCAATTCTGGGGTAGGTCTCCACTTAGGATGAAAGGATGCTGCAGACTATTTTGCAAGTTGGTGAAGCGAGGGAGGCTAGGTTCTTACCCCGCTTCACAGGAGCTGGCAAGTTCCGTGTCACGGGGAACTACCCGTAGATGGTCTAAAGGAGGCAGCACTTGATTATCTCTATTCTTATTCCGCAATTCGGACCGCATCTTGCCAGCCTGTCTGCCTGCTCTCGTAACAATGTCGACAGCACCATCATCCTGCGTAGAGCCCCAGGCTCCCCATGAGGGATCAAAGTCTACGCATGGCCAAGGGACCAGTAGTGGTATCCGTCGTATTCGGCAAGCCTGCACCAGTTGTCGGTATGGGCCCATGACTCTCCATCACAACCGTCCATCTTCTGATTTGCCTACTTCCCTCGGTCCGTCGTGTTACATCACCTGCCTAATCACCTTACTCGTACACCGCTGAGCAAGTTAGAGCAAGATGATGATACTGACTTGGAAACACATCGTCTAGACAGAGGAAAACGAAATGTTCGGGAGATAAGCCACGATGCAACAATTGCCGACGTGTCAATCGCCTGTGCCAGTATGAGGCATACTCAACAACAATGGCTACCGTAACTGCAAATTCTCTCGCAGATCTCGCTCCTACATTCGGCCATGTATGATATACATCCCTTGCACCAATTACTGCCGCAATCCCATGACTAATGGCTAATATGATGCCAGCCGGACCTCTTACGAAGGCTAAGCACGATCGAAGCCCAATTAGCAAAGTTGAGTGAGCAAGAAAGTCAGGACCAAAAGTATGTGCGATAAGACGACAGCAAAAATGTTTGATGAATGTCTTCTGACCTACGTAACCCCTCAGATTTGATTTCAATCAACCACTTTCCCAACAATGCGATGTGCCTGTGTCGCAATCACAGCCTCGCGCAACACCATACCTAGATCATGGCCATAACGGTCAACGTCAGTTCTCAGACACTGTACCATCACCACCAAACCAAGTCGAGCCAATGACACCGTAAGCTACGCAACATATCTTGCCCAACGGTCCTTTGCACTCGTTAACCATACCCCAGACCCTTCAGCACGATGCCACCAGACGATGTAGTCCAGCATCTAGTCGACACCTATTTCATCCATGTCCACAACCAGCCATATGCGTATTTCCAAGAAGAACACTACAGACAGCTATTTAGCTTCATGCTCCTCCCCAAATGTCTCACCTTTGCAGTCCTGGCGTCTTCAGTGAGATTCTCAGATCACGAATACTTTTCAGGCCGTACCCATGATGCTATGGAAGGATATGCGAGACAGGCTTGGTTGTGTGTGCTCAGCGAGCACCTTACAGTTGAGAATGAGCCAAATTTTCACGTAGCGCAGACTACTAATCTTTTAGCCATTGTTGACTTTACTGGTGAGTTAGAAGCCTTCAGCAACAGAATTAAAATTCACTGACAAGCTACAAGCTGGCCGAACAAGTTCTGGGTGGTTAAAGATTGGCCTCGCTGTACGGATATGCCAAGATCTACAGCTCATGAACGAGCCGAGTCCTATGCTGCCCATCGTTGAACAGGAAGAGAGGAGACGCGTTTTCTGGTCCGTTTATCTTCTCGATAAGCTTGTATCATGTGGCAGAGCACGTCCACCAGCTATCGCTGACGAAGACTGCCACGTCCAACTGCCTTGTGAAGAGGAAGTTTTCAGAACTGGAACATGGAAGCAAACCCCAACGCTCCATCAGCTTCTGAACTGGGACTCTGACCTCGGCGAGATTCGCGGTTACTTTACCCTCACCATTCTCGTCGCTTCGGCCCTAGGACGCTGTGCGAGATATGTCCTCCACCAACGCGAGATAGACGATACTCTGCCTTGGGACTCACGATCCGAGTTTGCAGCAATCAACTCTTTCCTCCTACTGATCGAACAGCATCTACAAGTCGAAGACGTACCTATCGAAGATATAATATCCCAGAACAAACTCGCCGATGGAACACCAGATCACCAAGCGGTCGGCCACGCTGTATTTGCTCGTATTGTCTTTCACCTTTGCCACTGTCTCATAGGCCACCCGTTCCTCCTGGTCTTGCGATTACAGCATCTGAAGTCGAAAGCACCAGCGAGTTTCCTATCCAGGACCTACGAAGCATGCTGCGACCACGCTTCCAAGATCCCTTCGCTGTTGATCCGTGCGCAAAAGGCAGGGTGTCACGTGGATGCGTCGTTCTATGCTTATTCAACGTGTGTTGCCGGTAGTATTCTCTCCATGTTTTTTCACGGGAAAGAAAGCATGGGACAGGTTCCATCTCAACATCTCCTAGAATCTGGACAACAATCACTGGAAATTCTAGACAATATGGGTCGCTTTTGGCACCATGCGGCCAAGATGGTAAATATTACGCCCGTTTGGCTTATGCAGTGATAACTGATTGGTTTTACAGCACACTCAACTCCTCAACTTTGACACGCACTCCCAAGACTTCGCAAGGATGATTGACCCTCACACAGTTTTCGACATATCACCCGATTTAGAAGCTATTCTGTGGTCGATGGTGGATTATGGCTCCATGTGCGGCAGCTCGAGAACGAGGTCCATCAGCCCGAGCGATGCGCAGTTTTCTGTCAACATGAACTCCCCTTCGTTCTTCAACTTTGACACAAATCTCACACCACGTTCGTTTGATCTTTCTGGGGTCGAGGGTTTGAATGGTGCACGGCATACCATGAGATCTTATGTTATGAGCTAGGTAACGGGATGGTGATGTTTTGAGTAGTATTAATACGACTTGTCAGTTGACAATTTCTGTTTTTGTCGCGATGCTTCATATTTTTATAGTTGAAAGATCTTGAATGCAATCAATTCATTATCCCGTAG
This sequence comes from Fusarium beomiforme, assembly GCA_002980475.2. Lineage (NCBI taxonomy): Eukaryota > Fungi > Ascomycota > Sordariomycetes > Hypocreales > Nectriaceae > Fusarium > Fusarium beomiforme. The sequence continues at coordinate 16,299 of PVQB02000182.1, forward strand.
AATTTCTGCTGTTATGTATAAGAACAGATTGAAGGTATGTTATTTGAAGAGAGGCCCAGTCAGAACCGCGATTTCACATTACTGTGAATATTTTGCAAAGAGTGAATAACTACTAGATTTCATCAGCACCTCGCTAATTACGTGCATTCTCAGGACTCAAAGCCTGTTTTACCGCACTATGGTTATCTTAAACCAATGAAACCTGGGAGCGTTCTACTTTTATGTGGTCATGTATTGATAGCCTTCCGGCCTCACCACCATTTTAGTAAGCCCAATGTAATAAGTACTGTCTCATCCATAAGGCGAACTAAGATACATCTATCTATAGCTATAATCTGAGTATTGGCTCCTAGCTCCCCATTTTATGTCCACATCTTTTTCTTAACGCGCAACATCAAGCCCAACAGAACATTGCATGGTTTGGTTCTTCTCTTTACTCATCAAGCTTGGGAACTTTTTGACTCTTACCCCGGATGACGGATGATAGATCGCCGACGGGAATCTGTATTGGAAAGTCCACAATTGCAAGCAAGATAGCAAGGAGAGTGTACCATCCAGCAAGTGATGTCACAAATAGTAATGCGCCAGCTCCCTGTCAACGGTTAGAAGTGGGTTGATCACAAGAGGGTGTTCCATTAGAATCACATACCACACACAACCGTAGAGCCATAACGGTGTTTCCAGTATAGTCATCTGCCCACAACCAGAATGCTCCGAGCAGACATACTAGCGCAGAGACAAGAGTGGCGAATATAACCACAAAAACAACGTTTGTACGCAAAGCACAGATGAGATAGATTATTGACAATATCGTCATAGCCAGCAAAAAGAAGCCTCCACGAATTGCTATGTCAGTACCCAGAAAAGACTTGGAAATTTTCAGGGTCACAACACTTACCCATGCTTGCATTAAAACCCCTGGTAGCCATTCCCTCAGCGGGAGACGTGGCATCTGCTGGTGCATACGATGAAAAAGCAGCAAAGGATGGATGGAGGATCCCACCAAACGAGAGATAGAAACAGCCGAAACTAGTGAAAACGACAGATGGGAAGCTGTTGCCGAGAATCCACTCCATAACCCCGCTGATCAACATGAGGACACCTCCCTCAAAGAAGTAGACGGGACTTGCAAGTGTCAGAATATTATAAGAGTCGCGGTTCGAAAATGGAATGTTGACTTACATGGACGCTGCGCCAAATTTACCCGCACCACGCCAGGCCATCAGGTCGCACGAGAGAGGCATCATGGCTAGCAATAAACCCGCAAGTGCCCTGAGATTGCAATTAGCTCGGCTCTTTGTAAATGATTGTCGCAGTAGTAAACTCACAGAGGTGTCGGGTTACCGAACGTCTTCCTCAGGTCTCCCTTTACAGCATTTGGAGGTGAAAGATAGAGCTTCTCAAACAGTTCTGAGCTCATAGAGATGCTAGCTCCTGATCGGATGGCATGGAGATCTTCGTGATGTCCCATTTCGGGATCACTGCTGTTACTTGAAGGCTTTGTCATGGTGATGAGTGCGTGCGTTGTTGTCAACTACTATGTGGTTAGAAAAAGGGGATTTTGAAGATTGATGTAATGTCAGGTTCAAGAGTTCCGTTGAATCCGGTCCTGTGAGGGGGATGACTTGCATTTTGATGGCGATCCTCTAAGCGGCTAACTATAACAATACGGTACTCGAGCCATTGTCTCTTTCTCCACTCTGTCTGTCACCACGACCGTGCCTACGGCATTTCGGTCCTGTCTCGGTTAACGGCATGCAAGGAGCGTGCTTTTTGCGATGCCGGATAACAAGCCTGGTGGTATCAGCTGCTGATGTTTCGACGCTTAAGTCAGTATCCGGACCGAAGCATGATGGCAGATCACGGCATACCTTGGTCAGCGGAATTCATATGGGGCGTAGCAGGTTTCCCCGCAAGCAGCAGGGATTAAGTTATGTAGGGAGGCTCGGCAGTGGACGGTCCGTTGGTCAACAAAGTTCGGGGAACATTGCATTGACCCCAGCTTTGAGCCTCTTCCCCAGGTTCTTAGTCTAAGCGGATGATCAGTTCCATCGTAGGAGCCCTTGCAGCTCCAAAAGTGATTTATGACGCATTCATCTACATCCGGAAATATTGAAGTGCGCCTTCTAGCCAATTTACTTCAAATTGTCAACAAGTGTGAAAGTAAATACAGAACTGAGCATCATCTGCTATCAGGGTAGACGTTTTCACAAAATTCACGTTAAGCACTCGGAAACATACCAGATCATAATGTAAATCAACTATTGAGTCAGGGCTAGGAACTCCTCGAAATTCAACCCAGCTACACTGATTTAACCACAAGCAATACTATTCTACCAAATCAACACAGGCTTGATCGTAGAACCATTCTCCATATCATGAATTGCCTTTTGAAAATCCTCAACCTGACATACAGCGACCTGATTAGAGCATGCCAGCTTAGTTGTTGTTATGTTGAACTTACAGGGTAAAACTTGATGAGTTCATCGATGGGAAACTGTCCTTTCTGGAACCACCGGATCATCCGAGGGATGTACTATCCCAAGGTCAGCAGTGAACTAATTTCTGGAACGCAAGACTAACATTCTCTGGAAGGACACCACCCTCCATACTCCCCATAAGTTGCTTGCCTGTCTACTGGGGCGTGAGCTTTGGTCAGTTCCGGGCCTTAAAAAACTTACAACCATGTAGGGAACAACAGAGATCTCCAAGCTAGCTGTCATTGGTGCAACACCAAGAAGAATCATCTTGCCTTGGTTGGCAGTGAAGTCGAGGCCTTGCTGAATCAAAGGCATCGCCCCGGTTGCATCAACAGTTATTGTACTTCCCGATCCATCGGTTATCTTTCGAATTTCGTCTCCAAGATTGCCGATCGATAATGTATCGATGCCATGGGTTGCCCCAAGTCGTTTTGCCATCTCAATTCTGGCAGGGACTCGGTCGATGCCGATAATCGTTTTGCAGCCTCTGAGCTTCGCTCCCTATTCTCGTGTTAGCTACCTGGTCATGATGGAATATCGGCCAATTATACCATGATGGCGGCCAGCCCAACACCACCCAGGCCCATGATAGCAACCTTGTCATCTGGCTTCGCAGCGGCGAGTTCTGTAATCGTACCAGAGCCAGTCTATTACACCGACGTTAGTATTCTTGCATCTTATCCACCGAGAGTCACCCTCACCTGGATGCCACAGCCCAAAGGTGCAAACAGCTTCAAGTCCTCTGTATGTGTAATCAAGTTGGTGACATTAACCAAGGATGTTTCTTTAACTCTCGTGAGTTTCGCAAAACTCGACTGTCCGAAAAAAGAGCCCCCGACCTGTTGAGACGTGGGTTTAGAGATTTGAAAGGCCTCTCGGGAGCCTGAGAAGTTGAGGGCAGTAAATTCGTGACAATACCCAGGGGCGCCGAATTTGCAGTTGTGGCACTGGGTGCAAAAGGCAAATGAAAGAAGAACGGCATCTCCAGGCTTGACCTTTGTGACCTTTGAGCCAATGGATCGAATGTAACCAGCCCCTAGCTTACTTAGCCTACGTCAAGTTTGAGAATGCGGATAACATACCTTCATGGCCCAAAACGCGTGGGTAGGGAGGAACAGGGAATCCGGGCGTGCCGTCAGGGGCAGTTCCGCAGCCCAGATCCGTATGGCAAACTCCCGAAGCCACCATTTCAACGATTACCTCGCCTGCGTCCGGTTCCCTTAGTTGGACTTGCTGGAGTTTCCAATTTCTCTGACCATCTTGGGGATGATCAGCGACGATTGCAGAGGTCGATTGAAGTAGGGTCATTGTGATCAATGGCGTCTTTACTGTATTGCAGACCAGATTGTAAAAAGCGTGAAGGGAGCAGGTATAGTAGCCAAGAGTAAGGAAATTCTCAAGTTACAAACAATGCACTTGTGAGCCTAGCACAAAGAACGTCCAGCTATCGTGCAAGCAATTGACTTTGAATGAGACCAGCGGTCCGAGCACCGAACAGCTTAGCGGCTACGCAACTCCAACGCGGAGCGGGACTCACTTGAGAGTTCTCGACTTAGCTCCAAACTATGATTTGCATCCATGTTTTCCCCGCAAACACAGGATTTGGGTTATCTCGAGAATGCGGGGCCCCGGATCGGAGACTCGGACCGCCTCTGACAAAGAGGAGGAGGTTAAAAGAATAATTATCAACGCGCTTCAACAACATTCAATCTCAGACTCATCCAGCAAGCCATCCCACCCACATCACGATCGAATACGATAAAAAGTGGCTAAGCATGGCGAAAGTTACGATATTGCCCCCTTCAGCTCTGCCCAAACCAACAACTCCACTAACAATTAACCCTAGCACCGGCCAAGGTCCTCTCCGAGCTTTCATCGCCGCCACAGCTACTGAGTTCGGTGACGAAAAAATCCGCAAGGAGGCACTTGATCAGCTCGACAACGTTTACTTCCCCGTCGAAGCCACCAAGACCGGCTCTCTCCGCAACAAGGGCCTTTCAGCCACTACTCAGGTGATTGCCCTCATGGCTCGTCTCGTCAAGCAGCGCGACTTGGCCAATGCTACACTTCACGGACCTTCTAAGGAGGCTCTGAGTGGCCCCATCCTCGAGGATGCTCCTTTCCCAGAAGTTCTCGTCGCCAAGGCTTATAGCGAGGATGCAAAGAAGCTTGATCTTGTTCTATACAATGGAAAGGAGGCAGGAACTTTCAAGCTTGGCTTTGAGCGTTTGGTTCCAGGCCAGCAGTATTCTATTAGCACTGGTGGATCTGTGACTGCAAACCAAGCTGGTAAGGCCGTCATTAGTGCTAAGATTAACGGAAGGACACACATCATTCTCCAGCCTGTTCATTAAAAAAAGCCCACTATATTTCCTATCTAGTTACTTCAATAGTTCGAGCGAGCACTCTTCAATACAACAACACTCTTTTTGACAGTATAACTGCCACTTTTTCAATTGATGCTCATTCCCAAGGGTGTATGTTCATCTTAATCCCTTTCCCATCCCGATAGTTATCCAATGCCTTGTTCGCAGCATCCGCATCTAGGCCCTCAATAACTTTAAAGCTACTGGGGTGAAGTTTGCCCTCCTTTAGCCATCGAGGAACCTCCTCCCAGAAGCCCATCGTCACTTCTGGATGCACAGGAGATACGCCGAGTACTAGTCGCCGTTCATATCCAGCAGACTTGGAGCCTATCCGGGCGGCATCAAAGTCCCCTTCAGGTCGACGAAGAGTGATCAAGGTGCCCTTTTCCGTATTGGACAGCGCCGCAACACCAAGCTCTTGTTCCACGCCCGCATTGACCGTATCAACAGCATGTATCAGCTCGTCACCCGTGATGGCACGAATCTGGTCCAGGACATCGGGTGCTTTCCGGTCGATGACGTGGGTAGCTCCAATAGTTTTGAGATTCGCTTCATTCTGGTGCCCGGCAACCGCAATAATTTGACCTATGCCAGCCAACTTGGCAAGCTCCACGACGGCTCGTCCTGTATTGGACCCGCCTCCAATGACTAGAAGCGTGACGCTAGAATAGTCGAACGACTTGGCCTCAGGCGAGAAGGGAGGAGGCAAGCCATGGCCAGAGCTTGCAAAAAGGGCAATAAAGCCGGCCAAGACTATGACGGGAATAGTAGATGCCTCATCGTCGCTCAATCCGCTCTCGGCTACTCTACCTACAAACCTCGCGTCGACAAGTGCATACTGCTGCGCTGCATTAAAGTCACTATTGAAGCCCCCTTCAGCACAAGTGTGACCAAAAACATGGTCACCAATATTGAACTTGTCGGAGTGCTCCCCAGTTCCTGCTGCCACCACTTCTCCGACGATGTCACTGGCAAGTACATATGGCGTGCCGGTAACAAAGAGGCCAACATCGCGGGTTCTCTGGTCGTGGGGGTTTACTAAAGGTCAATTAGGTACGGGTGTTTGAGGTTGGCAATTGGTTTCTTTCAGAGAGACTTACAGCCAGCCACAAGGACCTTGACCAGCAATTGGTCTTTTCCGGGTTTTGGGATTGGGCGACTGCCCAAAATTAGTGGCTTGCCCACCTCCTCGAGTAAAAGAGCTTTTTGAGACATTTTTGCTTCTGTGTCTGTGTCTGTATCTGAGTACAGATAAGAACAAAAACAAAGAAATAACGCTAATTTATACAAGAGTAGCATTTCTATCGATGACTATTTAATGGCTTACTGTATCGCAGAACCTAGCCTTGATAGGCTTATTAATGATCCCAATTTCGGCAATCTGACAGATTATTGTTGCTCCTCAAACCTATTGACCAGGACAGTTCCAAGTTCAGATCGCCAGGCCATGCTGAGACTGCCTTGATTGATAAGCATAGCATAGTATTAGAGTAGACTCATGTTGCACTTTGTTTTGTAAGCAGTTGATAAAAATCGGCCTCTCAGTCCGCTTCTTGACATGTTCACTAATCATTTAACAGCCGAGGTTGCATGACATAAGCGTATGTAGACGGTTCCACAGACAGGCATCAAATCATAGCTATTCATGACAAATATAGTCCGAAAGTTAACTTCAACATCAAATTACGGCAAGTCTGCATCTAGGTCCAAATGAGACGCGTTTTCCGTAGGTAGATTGTACTACTACCTCTAGCAACTGACCTGCAACCTCGCGTCGAACAAGGGCATATTGCTGCACAGCGTTGAAGTCATTGTAAAAGCCTTTTTATGTTGTCGTACTTCTCTTGCCACATATAATGTTTACGTCGCGCATCATTAAGACGCACGTCTCGATTACATAGATGCACTAATTAGGGACAGATAGAAAAAATGGAGCAACTGCATGTTTTTACCAAATGTCCGATGGGAGTAGAGAGCAAGGGATTGCCGCCCTATCCCAGCCTCCAAAGGTTGCAATGGCTCGTGGAAATGGCCCACGTCATCAGTCAAAAGTGGTCAAAAGGGCAAGGATACACCTCTTATTTTAACTTTGGCCCGCTCATTATCTCGTTTCTCTCTCTTGCGGTGAGAAAGCCCAATGGCTCAAACTGCACTACGCTTAACAGCAATAGACAATTAAAGGAAATTCCAGTATGACTTCATTACGCCCAGTGATAAGGCAAGAAGACCGCGACTACCTGAGCCTTAAACATATAGTCACTTAAGAATTGCGCCGTCTGAGCAGCCCTGGGCACCGCGAGGTAGTAAAACATGCAGTATTATTGTGAGGCTACGCACCGGTGGCTGGCTGTGGGCTGTCAGATGTGACTTTAGTAAAGACGAAAATTCATATGATATAAAGTTCTATTACTCTTCGTATAGACGGAGACCCTGAAGACAAATAGGCCCATAATAAACTATAAATCATGCTTTCAAAAGTATTATACAGAGAAGTTATCTTTATAATTTTATTCTCTGGGTATTACTTACTATCCTATTTCCTCATGACGTGAAATAGGTCTAAAATGGCAGATGTTTTTAAAGTATATTGTCCTTGGATATCTCCTTCTCGGAGCTGCTAGGTAACTCACTATAATGCGGACGACATTGGTGCTGGATATCGTGGCACTTGTTAAGCAAAGAACGGCAGAAGGCAGAGGTTTTTTTTTTAAGCAAGATTTGCCGTCACTTTTCAGCCAATACCAGGAGAGACACATTTATTTGCGTGAGCTACAGGTAAATTGTAGTAATAGCTCTACTCCCATCTATTCCATACTATAGAGCGGCTCTTTGCATAAGATCCGGCAAATTCTCATGCAGAAACCCAATCAACAGCCAATTCAACTGGCTCCACTCAATCAAAAACGCATCGTGCCCATCATCACTAACAATCTCTCTCAACTTCGCATTCGGAACAGCCCTCGCAATCTGCTCCTGTTCAGCAAGCGTATACAACCCATCGCTTCTAATCCCTAGCACAAGCGTAGGCTGCTCAATAAGCGACAACGCTTCAGTAATGGTCTTTGTTCGACCGCGCGCCAAGTCGTGGGTGTCGAGTTTGTTGGTGAGTGCGATATAGCAGTTGCTGTCGAAGCGATCTGAGAATTTCTTGGCTTGGTAGCGGAGATAGGATTGGGCTGCGAAGTTGGAGTCGGCGCGGTCAAAGACTACAGGTGTTTCGTCTGCGCCTCCTTGGCTGTGAACAGGCGTCCTGTTGCTTGGTAGTGTCTTGCTATCTTGGCTCTGCGCCTTGGGTTTGTCGTTAGTTAGGTTAGCTCCTCAAGGACTTGGAGATCATACCTTTCTCTTATTCCCAGTATCTCTCCCAAACCGTCGTTCGAGCGAATCCCGACTTCGATACGTTAATAACGCAGTCATACGAGCAGCTTCGAGACCAAGAACTGGAGGATCGTCAAAACTGTAACGACCATTCTTATACTTGACATCGCTTCGTATGGAATGACGCTGTGCTTCTCCCCAACCGATTGCCCAGGCACTTTGGTGACTAGATGTCGCAGCTGGCACGATACACCGAACGTAGTCTTTTCCAAAGAACGCCCATTCAAGAACGTGCATACCGCCCATCGAACCACCAATAGCAGCTGCAATCTTGCGGACACCCAGTCTGTCCAGGACTAACCGGTGAAGCCTATACGCGTCAGTCAGGTAATTCGGCACTTTTCCGATGGCATTCACTTACCGAACATCATCGCGAATAGTTGTCGAAGGAAAGTCAGCACCATACCATCCCTCAGAGACGTTCCCATTCTTAGCAGTTACAGGACTAGCAGTGCCATAGGGACTTCCCAAGCTATTCATACAAATCACAAAGAACTTGTCTGTATCAAAAGCCTTGCCCGGTCCAAGAAGGGGGCCCCACCAGTCGCTGACATCGGCACTTCCTGAAAGTGCATGGCAGATAACCATTACATTATTGGCCTTGGGAGATAGTTTCCCCCAGCTCATGTACGCAACTGGAACGTTATACATCTCAACGCCGGACTCGAGTGTAAAGTTGGGAATCGTGATGATCTCTCGTCCAGGCACATGGTTTGAGAAAGGGTTAACTGGCTTGTGAGTATTTCTTTCTAGATTGAGTTAGTTTATTAGTATATAGCAGTTCTCTCAGGTCTAAAACTGACCAATTGATGAATAACCGGTTCCATCGTGAATTGGCGTTGGTAATGGTGGTGCCGTCATTGGCGGGATCGTTGTTGTTGTCATCCTTTTTCTCAATGTCGATGGTGAACTACTAGAACAAATCGATAAGAATCCAGAAGACGGGTGGGAGGATATTTTTCCCAAAAGTTCTATAGGTTCAACGCTAGTTCATGAACTTAGATGAACACTAACAACAGCGCTTATCCAGGATTCTGGGGGGGTCGTGTATCAGACCAGGAACTCTGACGCACTCATCGCCAGAAATTTGCCCATTTGTGCTGTCAGAGACTCAAACCAACCGCCGTAACGTGTGTCATGTTGGGGCAGGTAATTACCGGCACGATATCTTAAACCTCCGAGATTGCCAACCCAACCTCCGATCTTCGGACCCACTGTATTGAAACTTCCGTATACCTTCCGATCGGCAGACCAAGCTTTGAAGTCTTGTAAAGGCCAATAAAATACTGTTCCCGGTATTCCTGGTTCCGGCAGTTCAGTCTATATCAAGCTTATCAATGCACTCGGGTCCCAGATCTTGACAAGGCGATCCGAATGGCTCGGATGGTATGCATGTTATATCCACCAACTTAGCAATGGAGGGTTATAGAACAGGCTTTGACAAGAATGGACCGAGTTTCCCCATTCAAATCATAATCAAGTAGAGAAACTCAAATTTGAAAAAAGGAAGCAAGATCTTCATAAAAGCTTTCCTTGGCAGAATTGGCAAACATTCTCCATCACTACATCTCATCAAACTGCATCTCTTCAGTTTCATACTCTTGATCCCAAGCATTCCTTGGGCCCCCATCCCTTCAAGTTTCAGAAAGATACACAGATACCCTGAAGATGAGATTCCTTTGCCTCCATGGCTATGCCTTCAGTGTAGAGGCCCTCCAACAGCAAATGGAGCCCATCACTTCACACCTGCCAAGTGACTGGGAGTACGAATTCCTCGAAGCAGGAATGGAGCCTTCAGATCTCATGCTCCGTAAGAATCTCTTTCATCGCCAATATATCCGAGCAAACTAACAATTGCAGCAAATCTGGCCCAGGTCCCCAAGCCCAACTACGGCTGGCACAGCTTCCCCTATCCCCAAGACGTCGAAGAAGCATACGAGCGCCTAGCTGCCTACGTCGAGGCCGAAGGACCCTTTGACGGAGTCTGGGGTTTCTCGCAGGGCGGTTCCATGGCCGCCCTTCTTCTCCTCATGCACCAGGCCGAAAAGCCCGATACACCATATCCCTTCAAGATGGCCATCTTCACATCAGCTTTTGTCCCTCACTCCTTCGACAACGGGTTGATCACCTGGGATCTCACCGAGAAAAACACCCTCGAAGCAACGTACACTCCCGGAAGGATCGACGTTTCCAACGGGAAGAAAGTCGACTGGAAGAAAGATCCTCACACTTCGATCGACTATGACTTCATCAACCCTGTCAAGGATAGACTGGACTACCCCGTTGAGTTCTTGCTCAGATGGAGGGCCAGTGACATTCCTGAAAAGATCCCAGTTCCTTCTGTTCATTGCCGCGGTGTGAAGGATCATTACAACTTTGTTGATGACTCTGTGTACGAGTTGTTTGATCCCGATATGGCGAGAAAAATGACGCACCGCGGTGGACATAGCTTCCCCAAGTATAATGAGGAATTGGTACACTTTGCAGAGTTGATCATTGAGACGGTCGTTTCGCTTCATTAGAGGGGCCCTCTTGCTTTCTTATGCTTATGCTGCTGGATGGCTGATTGCAAACGAAAAGTTTCATAATTGTTATGGTTTTATAGATAGTTTCTTTAGCTCAGAATACAGACAGTTTATTGAGCTTGTGTCTTCACAGGATTCCATTGTATCATGATAGTGTTTGTAATCTATTCCTCTCGCCAAGATGTTCCTTGATCATCAGTCTGGCTTTATTTTGTTACAGTCACCTGCCACTGGGTGTTAGATCTAATGCAGTCGTGCTGCAAATTCTTTCTTAAGTGGCAGCGAACCGCAATCACATCACATTTAACTGCCAAAGGTCACGCCCTCACGCTTTCGGAAGACTAATACCTTCAAACAGGGAGCAAGCATAAACTCATCGAAGACTGTGCTGAGTTTACCCCAAATTAACTAAGCTTTCATAAAGACCTATGCCGCCTAGGATCAAGGTCTCGTGTCTAATATCTCCTGCTACATTACCATTTCAACGGCCTAGATACTTGAGTCAAAAGAGACCATAAACATATTCTATTGATACGTCCTTCATCATGTCAGTCTTGACACATCAAAGATTATAAGTCCCCCGATTGACATTTACAGGAGGTAGCTATTTTCTACAGCATTCTCTTGGTAAACAACTCGTCATGCAGCATGTTCAGCGCCCGGGTAGCATCCTTCTCCGGAATCACGCAGGAGATATTAATCTCGCTCGCACCTATTAATAAATAAGTCAGTGAACGAGCACAAGTTCAAATAATTCTCACATACCCTGCGAGATCATCTCAATATTCACGTGCTGCTCTCCCAATATGGAGAACATGCGACCAGCAATACCCTCCATGTTCTTCAACTCTGCACCAACAAGACTCAGAATGGCCATACCAGGCAACACATTCACTTCTCCTTCCTCAGCAAGTTTTGATTGCACGTTCTTGATATGAGAGGGCTCCATGTTGGAGCTGTTGATGGCCATAGACACGTGGACTTCAGAAGTGGAGATAAGATCCACCGATATGTCGTGCTCGGCCAAGATGGTAAAGACCTTGACAAAGAACCCGTGGGACATTGACTGCTTGTTACTCAGAATGTTGAGAATAGTAATATCGCGCTTGATAGTAACCGCAGTGGGCATCTTTGGTAGCACCGTAGACGAAGAGCTGTCCGAGTCGGAATTATCCAGGTAGTCAATCGGCCACGAAGACGTTTCGTCGCTATCATTCGGAACAACTACAGTTCCCTGACCCCATGGCTTCTGTACGTTCTTGACAAAGATACTAACCGGGGGCTTCGCCTGTATCGCCAGAGATAGCGCAGCGTGATGAATAACCTCGGATCCATAGAACGTAAGTTCAGCGGCCTCGGATGGTGTGATCGAAGGCAAACACCTCGCGTCAGGTACTTCTCTCGGATCAGCGGTGAAAATACCGTCGACTTCCTTCCATATCTGCACTCTCTCTGCATGCAGACCGATAGCTACCAAGACGGCACACAAGTCAGAGTATCCCCGCCCGATACCACTATCAATCAAGCTTCCGGGCACAGAGCCAAAGAAACCAGTGATGACGGGGACTCTTCCATTACAAGCTTCCACTCTTTTTCCAAAGATGGCAGCAGCTTCGTGGAAGAACTTGGGCTTCAGTTGATTCGAATTATTGCTCGGTATGATCTCTGATAGGTCGACGTACTCTGCTGGAATATCTCTGTCTCGAAGCATAGCGACCATGAGTCGACAACTCAACTTTTCACCAAAGCTAACCATTTTGTCTTTTGAGCGGCCATTGATATCGAGATTGAACCGTTTCGCAGCAGACGTATAGTCAAGAAGCTCTTGGCAATCCTTTGTGATTTGTTGGATCGTCTCATCGCGGATATCCTGCCTCAGAACAGATATTTGGACAGTTGCGACTTGGTCGTCACAGATGTCTCGAATGATACTTCCAAGTCTGTCGAATAGTAACTCTTGCATATCGGGGTCTTGAGTTATGGCAACGATGCCTCTCAAAGTCCGATAGACTTGTAGTAGTCTGCCAGAATTAATAGTCCGAGCTGGGAGATCTCACATGCTTGGTTCAACTCACCTACTGGTTGTTCCAAAGACCTTTTTACCTGAGCTTCGTGCAGAACATATTACAGCAGGCCTGTCCCCTCCAAGTCTCGCACTATATCCTGATTAGCCGATTGTTCGAGAGTACGATCTTTTGGGCATGCCTCTTCACGATGTCTGCAACCTGTCATATCAATATCAGTAAAGAGATGATCTAAAGACAAGGACACCGAACTCACCTTGTCGGGGAACTTTCCAATACTGGTTCCCCCAAACTTCTGGACAACCCAGGAATCATGTCGACGATTACGCATGCTGGCAAGAGATGCACAACTTCTGCCAATAATAAATGGAACCTTGAACCTCTGGGCTTTTGTGATATGGTTTTTTCAAACGTTCGTATAGTTATAGGACTGATTTTGCCTTCAAGTTTAAGGATAATAGCTACGAGTGTTTGTTCCTACTTCAACCCAAGCCTAGGCATGGAAAGATTCATATGTTAGACCGGTGGCAGGAGCTTATCTCATCGCGACAAGTCCCCGATGTCAGTGCCGAGATATCAACAAACAGATGTCAAAGAAGCTAGGGTGGCCATCATCGGCGGTTATTATCGAATGCATATTTGCCACTGAACATCAGAATCAATAACACGCCGAGCGCTACAGAATTGCCGGGGGGTTCTTTGCAGTTACACAATTAAAAGTGGGCAATAGAACATCTCGTCGAGACCAGGCCGCAGTAAAGCTTCCGATCAATTCGAGTATGGTCAATAGTCGGAGCACAGGCCGATCGGGACTCTTTGATCGGATCCGATCTAGATGTTAGACCGCAAAGAGCAGGCAATGCAGACTTGACGAACTAATGGAAGTAAAGGACAATGTTGTGAATTCATCCATCCATCTATCCATGCTAACCTCGTTATCGCCTCCTTACGCGCGAATTGACGCGACTGTTTCTTGGAGCAAGGTTATTTAGTCATAAAAGGCCAAATCGTCATCTTTTCGAAATCCCAAACCCCCTCGATAGTGAAAATGTCGCTCCGAACAATCTCCTTAATCTCCTCCTCACTCTCGGCCTTCATAATCATGACAGTGCCGTTTTCGGCGATTGGCTGGCCTTCAGCGCTGTGATGAGCGAGGGTGCTGCCGAACCAGGGTACACGACCAGCACGGACCAGAGGCGCAGCGTTTTCGTTGTGAGGCTTGAGGAGAACTTTTCTCTTGGCTAGGACGTCGGGATGATCAGGGACGTGGACGAGGTATTCTTTGAGTTCGGTGGTCATGATGGGCGAGGATCTTGTTACACGGGGGAAATGTAATGTTGTTAGAATAGTTCCGAGTTGAGAATGGCTTGTGATTTTGACCAGAGATGAAGACGTGACCTTCCACAGTCTGTGATTAAATACATCAGTGATCTGGGAAACCTGCAAAGGGTTCTATCTACGGAGCATGGTAATCCCAGACTGGCCGAATGAACAATTCATTCACCATGCATCATGGTTCCCAGTCACTCGGAGTAAGTCCCGACAACCGTGTCTTTCGGATCCGACACTCTCTCTGTCAATCCCTGGCTGGACGGAGCCTTTCGGAGAGTTTTGTCTCGGCCGCCAAAACGAGGCTCAGCCGTTACGACACGACATTAATAGTACTAGACTAGCCATTTAGGGAGTTTTTACCAGGGTCAAGCAGTTGGCAATAAGATAGGCATGCACCGGCTCGGCTCCGCTTAAGAAAGTCGAGCGAAACACTTGGAAAATGATGTCAGCGTGTCTTCGACGCGATCGTCCTACCCTATGTCGACAAAACTTGATTATTTGCACGACGGGTTAAGAAGTCAAATAACGTGTTTTCTTTTCTAATTATGTGTCAAATGAGCAGTTGAGTACCAGCCAGTCAGTAGATATATCAGAAGATGTTTTAAGTATGAATGTGTTTAATTTAAGACGCGTTCTATCTCTAAATAATATGCATACCAAAAAACCTAAAGATAAATAAAATAGATATCAATCTGTGATAATTTCAACACAACTTTTCCAATTTGACAGCCTTTCTCAGGCAATGAGTGCCGACTTTGCCATAACCTTCCTCACAAATCCAGTTAAAGGATCATTGCTCACAATGTCAAAGACAGAGAGATCAGCCTGGAACTCCTTCAGCAGCCAAGTGCGAATCTCAATCGCAACGAGACTGTCAATACCGAGAGCAGGCAAAGACTTTCTCGAATCCATGTCCTCAACATCAGCCTTGATAATCTTGGAAACTCCCTCCAGAATCTGTCCCAGGGCAATCTCGTAGACCTCATCGGGCGAAGCCGCCGCGGCGAGAAGCCTCTTCCAATCCTGCCCACCAGCAGCTGTACCAGTGCCTTGACGATCAAGTTGGTTGAGCACGGCAAATCGCGAGTCAGCAAACCAGTAGGGGTCGTTGGCGGAAAGTTTATCTAGTTGACCGCCTGTAGACGCGCCAAGAGCAACCTGTGTAGGCGTTCTGCCCGAGATAGCGGCCTTGATGACGTTGAGAACATCAGTCTCGTCCATACCGATAAGACCGCCATCCTTGAGAAGCTGGAACACCTCGCTTCGCTCTGTAGAGACACCAATACCGACAACGAGACTCAGATTGATGCTGGTGGAGGCGAGGCCTGAAGCTGCACGATGATGGGCGAGCGCGTCTTGGTACGTGTTACCAGCGTTGTAGTTGGCTTGACCACGCGATCCGATGATACCGGCAATTGAAGACAAGCAGACAAAGAAGTCAAGATCAGTAGGGAGGAGCTCGTGCAGGTTACGCGTCGCGAGGAGCTTGGGACGAAGCGACGCGTTCCAATCATCAGCTGTCATGTTACTATAGACCGCGTCCTATGCCAAGTTAGCCATGCACACCGCGTTTTTACTAGAGAAAAACATACCCTCAGATCCATAGCACAGTGAATCAGTCCCTTGATGGCAGGGAAACTCTGCTTCACCTCATTGATGACCGGTTCAAGGTGAGATTTTTGAGCGACGTCAACAGCAAAGGCCTTGGCCTGCACACCCTGAGCATGGAGCTCATCGAGAAGAGACTTGGCTTCTGGGCGTGCCGCGGCTGATCGAGAGAGGAAGACGAGATGGCGCGCTCCTCGTTCGACGAGCAGTCGCGTGAGAGATCTGCCAATACCGCCGAGACCGCCGATGAGGACATAAGTCGCGTCAGACGGCAGACAGAAGCTCTCGAGACCCTCGGGAACGACCTGAGCGTAATTAGTACACGGAAGGTATTGAAGATATATGCTAGACTTACAGGAACAATCTCCTCGGGACGAGGATACAGAACAATCTTACCGATATGGTCACCACTCTGCATCAGCCTGAAAGCCTTGGATACCTCACCGAAAGAGTATCGCGCAAGGTTGTTCAGAGGTGAAAGGGCACCGTTGGCCAGAAGCTCAACAACCTGATTTCCAATGGCCTCAAAGCGAGCAGGATAGTTAATGACCTGCGTCAGGATATTTACTCCAGAAAAGGTAACGTTGTCAAGGAACGGACGCATGTCTAGACCACTATTGTCGTAGATATCGCGCTTACCAAGCTCAATGAAGCGACCGAAAGGCGCAACACAAAGCCATGTTCGCCGAAGAGCTTCACCAGCAAGCGAGTTGATGACAACATCGACACCTCGTCGCTTGGTGAGTCGAAGAATACCATCGGCGAAAGAGTAGTCACGGCTATTAAAGATGTGAGACTCCTTGATACCATACTCATCGATCAAAAGACGCTTCTTCTTCTCAGACGAGACAGTAGCGAAAATCTCAGCGCCGAGGTACTTGGCAAGACGAATCGCAGTCTGTCCAACGCCACCGGCAGCAGAGTGAATCAATACCGACTCACCACGCTGGAGACGCGCAACGTTGATGAGAGAGTGCACGACTGTGGCGCAAGTATACATCAGAGAAGCTGCTTCTTCATCGCCAAGATGATCGGGCGTTTTCTGGAATGTATGAGCGTCAACGCGGACACGCGTCTGGAAGCATCCTGCGTGCATGCCAAAGACACGATCGCCGACTTTGAACTTGTCAACACCGGCGCCGACTTGGGAAACAACGCCTGCACATTCAATGCCAAGTGTGTTGTCTTCTTCCAGCTGGCCTGTGGCAGCCATCACATCTCTCGAGTTCAAGCCCACGGAGGCAACTTCAATCTCAATCTGATTGTCATCAAGAGGCTCAGTTGGCTCTGCAACGGGAACATACTCGAGGGTATCGAGATGCTCTGGGTTGCGGATGGACAGTTGAAGAGGCTTGCCGACTTGCTTAAGAGGCATCTTGACTGCTGAGAGCTTGCCTCCCGTCTTGGACGAGTCGAGAAGAGCCTTGAGACCCAGATCGGGAATCAAACGCTCGACGAGGACTTGGCCATCACGAATGACGTACTCCGAGTCTGAAGTTTCTCCAAAAGTCTTGCGGGACATATTCTCCATAATGCTTGAAATGGTCCTGGTGTTCAAACCGGCATCAAGAGGAACCGATGTGTCAAGGCCAAGAGTAGTAAACGAGATATCAGGGTGTTCAGCACGAATAGTCCTACCAAGACCGTTGGCAAGACCTCGAGACGCCTCATCGAGCGTCAGCCAAAGAGTTCCACGGGAGCTGAGGAACAAGGAGCGAAGCTTGGCAAAAGAGTCTTGATCAAAGCTCTCCAGGAATGGAGCATCGATATCGAGAGTGGACAAGGTTAGGAACGGTGTGTCCTGCTGCTCTGGGATGCTGGTGAAGTCTGCCTTGATGACTTCGTAACCCTGAGAGGTCAAGTCATGCTCAGCTTGCTGGATAAGCTTGTCGAGGCCGGAGGACAGTGCAGATGGGATCATGATGAGAACTCGGCGGACTGTGGGTTCTGTCTCGGGCTTCTGCCGTGCAATAAGCAGGTCATGAACGATGGTTGAGGTGAAGCCGGTAGAGTCAAAGAGATCGTCCAAATCAGAGGCAGAGTGGTTCGTGATCAACACGTTGCCGGAACTAGAGCTACATTAGTACGAGAGGGAACATCGCAGGGTAAATAAGACATGATAACTTACGGATTCAAGAGTTTCTTGGCATTCTTCAGAGTGGCCGAGATATCACCTTGCTGCTCCTCAAGGTCAAGGAACACAATGTCGAGTGATGCATCTTCAAGTCCCTGAGAGCTGGGATCCTGAGTAAGATCAAGCTTCTCGTGCCGAACCTTGTTCTTCCACGCCTCAGGAATAGTCACCTCATCGATGGGCCCGTCCAAGGGAGTGGTAAGAGCAACAGATGAAATGCTGCCTTGGAGCTCCTCAGCCTGTGAGGTGAGAGTCTTGAGTAAAGTGCTTGAGGCAGAACAGGTATACTCAAGGACATTCAATCCTGGTCGCTTCTGACCGAGCAGAGAAAGGTAACTACCCAACTTAGAGACCAAGTCCGTACCCTTGAGCAGCTGCTCAAGTGTCTCCGCATCAGAGATCTCAACATCAGGGATCTTCTTCGGAACAACAGGGACATGACCAAGAGATTGACCATCACCAGAAGAACCAGAAGCACCCCTCAGAGGCACAGTCTTGCATCCCTTCAGCGCAATCAAAGGTTTCGTGCCGTCCCCACCGAACGCAATAACATCGCTCAGCATGTTGGTAGCACCATGTTTCTTTGAAGTGCTGAAACCATGGTACTTTGTTCCACTGGTCGAGTCAAAGTCTGCAGAGATGTAAAGCGAGGCAGTTGACACAGGGACTCGCGCTTTGATCTCTGCGTCGTCGCCTGTGCTGGAGATCAAGAGATGGATAAAGACATCAAGGACGGCGGGATGGATGAGGTGAGCAGGTTCCCACTTCTTGGGGTAGAACTCCTTCGTGTCGATGACTTCCATGGAAAAGTGAGCCTTGTGGTCAAACATATTGAGCGCTTTGACACCACGGAATGCAGGACCGAGACTGAAGCCTGATTCGTCGAGCTTGGTATAGAAGACAGTTGGGTCGACACTGGGCAGATCAGTCTGAGAGATGTCCTTGTACTCTTGGTTCAGAAGAGCATTAGCAGCTGCTTCTTCATCCAAGAATGTACCGTTGGTCTCATGCTTGTAAGTTGTGCTGACAAGACCAGTACAGTTAGTCGTCCAAGAACCACTCTCATTCCTGCTCGAGACCGTAAACTCTGTCCAATGCGACCACGCAACATTCGGCCCAGATCTCCAAGGCGCAAGCTGAAGTCTTGTCTCGACAGTCTGATCAAGTGGAACAACAAGAGCACTTCCAATGTTGACATCACGAATATGATACCCTTCAACATCAGTACGCGTCTCAATCTGTCGCAGACCTTCAAGAGCCATGACGATCATACCAGCCATGGGATAGATGTTAGTGTTCTGGAACTGATGGTGCTCAATCCATGGTTGCTCCGAGATGCGGAGGTAGTTGTGCCATGCTGGTTCGGCCTTTGTGGATCGCGGATCTCTGACGCCGAGGAGTTCGAGACGAGGGTGGGTGCGCTGCTTGTAGGCGGCGACAGCTGGTGATTCTTGCCAATAGCTGTTGGAAGTGTTCCAAGCGTAAGGCGGAAGATCGACGAGGGCGGAAGTACTTTCGGTGTAAGCGTTGGCTAAAGGAACTTTGATAGCGTGACCAAGAACAAGAAGTTCACCGACAACTTCGAGGGTAGTCTGAACAGCATCTTGCTTTCGCTTGATGGCAGAAAAGTACTTGGGCGCAGCAACTTTGTCGCTGACACTATCAAGAATCTGCTTCAAAGGTCCTTGAAGTGCGGCATGAGGACCAATCTCAACCATAGCATCTGCACTGCCCTTCTTACCCGACGCCTTTTTCTTACCCAGTGCACCAACATTTGCGGCAGCGGTGACTGCACCGGAGAAGTTGACAGGGCTAACAAGGTTGGCCACCCAGTACGCCGCGCCGAGTTCAGTGCCGTCGATAGGTTTGGCTGAGACGGAGGAGAACATGCGGACTTTGGGGTTGCCTGAGACAAGCTCCCACTTGTCGGAGAGAGAGTTCAGGTACTCTTCTGAGATCTGCTGCATGTGGTGAGAGTGATAAGCTGTAGTGACGCGGAGCTTACGAGCAAAGATATCGTCGGCTTGCAAGAATGTGAGAACCTCGTCGATACCTTCGACATCACCGGAGAGAGTGACGCTAGCAGGACTGTTGATGCAAGCAATGACAATCTTGCCTGCCGTGACACGGCTGATATACTTGCTAACGCGCTCAGGACCAAGGCCAACAGCAGCCATGGCACCAGTTTTAGTGATGTTACCAGTGAGATGACCCCGGAAGTACGCAATCCTCATAGCAGCCTTTTTGTCAAAAGCACCCTTGGCATAAGCCGCAGCGATCTCACCACTCGAGTGTCCAATAGTGACCTGAGGATGAATACCCCAGCTTGCAAGAAGATCGACTATGCTGAGTTGAAGAGCCGTACAAGCAGGTTGGCTGATGAAAGGAAGGTCGACGATAGACTCCTTTGCGTCGCGGTTGAGCTCTTCGACCAAGTCCCAGGTGCTACCAAAGTCCTTGAGGTATTGGCTGCATGCTTGGAGGGACTGCTGGAAGGTGGGGTACTTCTGTAGTTCTCTGCCCATGGCGAACCATTGAGCACCTTGGCCGGTGAAGATGAATGTAAGAGCCTGTGAGCGGGGCACTCGAGCAGCTTTGGTGGGTGCACCGTCGAGTGCTTGTTGGAGCTCTTCGATGGCTGAAGCAGCGGCGTAGGTCTTCCAGGGAAGAGACGATCGCTTCTCGGAGAGAGTGTAGGCGAGGCGGTGGAGGAACTGGTCTTCTGGAAGCTCGCGGGCTGCAGGCTCGGCGAGATAAGCCCGGAGAGTCTGACTGAGGCGAGCGATACCAGACTCTTCGTGAGAAGAAAGGAGGAAGAGGCGAGATGTCTTGCCAGTCTTTTCGCCTGCACCTTGAGATCCGTTCTCAATCAAGCCAGTAGTTGGAACACCCTCAACCTTGGTGTTGTGACGACCCTTGAGGTTATGCGTCTTGAGGAAATGATAAGCATCATCCAAGACAGCATGAGCGTTCGCACCGCCATATCCAAAACTGTTGATACTGGCCCGTCTCAATCCAGCAGGCCATTTGACTTCCGAAGTGGGAATGTTAATGTTCCATTCCTTGAGCTTGATCTTAGGGTTGACGTTCTCAAGCCCATGAACTGGTGCAATCACGCCACTCTCAAGCGTGTAGATAGCCTTGACAAGACCAGCAAGGCCACTCGCACCCTCGAGATGGCCAATGTTACTCTTCACAGAGCCCACATAAACAGGCTTCTCCCTCGATTTGCCGAAAACAGAGCCAATGACCGAACACTCAATAGGATCACCGACCTTGGTGCCAGTTCCATGAGCTTCAAAGAAATTAGTCTTGTCGAAGCTCAGACCAGCTGACGCATAGGTCGCACGAATGAGCTCTTCCTGGCGAGACGCAGAAGGCTGTGTGATACCGAGGGTGCGACCATCTTGGTTACTACCTGTGCTGCGCAGAACAGCACGGATAGTGTCGCCGTCGGCAAGTGCTTTGTCAAGACGTTTGAGGACGACGAAACCGCCTCCTTCGGCGCGGGCGTAGCCGTTAGCTGAGGCGTCGAAAGAGTGACATTTGTTGTCGGCGCTGAGGAAGGACATGGACGACATGAAAACACCGTAGTTGGGGAGGAGATGAAGGCCGAGAGCTCCCACGAGAGCCTGCAGAAGTTAGAGTGGACTGACGTGATTAGGAGAGGACATACCGATTCGCTTTCGCCATTGCGGATACTCTGAGCGGCGAGATGCAGGGCACTCAACGAGGACGAACAGGCAGTATCAACGGTGATACTAGGCCCTTTGAGGTTGAAGAACCACGAGATTCGATTTGACAAAAGCGCGGGGCCAGTGCCGGTAGCGGTGTATTTGGGTGCGCTGTCCATGTCGTAGGCTTGAAGATCCCAGTAATCATGCTGACAAGCACCGATGTAGCAAGACATGTGTTGATTAGCGACCTCGTCAATCTTGAGACCAGCTAAATCCTATTAGCGCCAGAATTCCCCGTTGAAAGTTGGCATACCATTTTCAAGACCCTCATAAGCCAGCTCAAGCAGAATCCTCTGCGTAGGGTCCATACCCCTCGCCTCCTCAGGTGTAATAGAAAAAAAACCCGCATCAAACTTATCAACATCACTCTTCAAAAAGTATCCCTGTGCTGTGTTCAAGCTCCCCGCCCTTCCGCCATCAGGATGATAGAAGCCATTAATGTTGTAACGGCTCTCAGGGACATCACTTAGCGCATTTCTGCCCTCTTTGACAAGATCCCAGAGATGACGGGGGGAGGTACCATCGCCTGGAAATCTACCAGAGACACCGATGATGGCAATAGCAGACGAAATATCGCCATCTACTTGAGGAAGGCTAGCAGCGTTACCATTGGTAGTGCCATTGGTACTCCCGTTAGTAACGTTGTGAACGCCATTAGTGCTAGGATGAGCTCCATGGCCATTGCTAGTGCCGTTTGCGCCGTTGCCATTGGAGAGAGTCATTTTGGGAAAGAGTCAGAACAAAGATTGTGTAATAGGCGCTGGCTTGTTTTGGTTTGACTCTGAAATTAGATGATGAACACTGACGCTAGCATTTGTGAACTGTCCGGATGAGATATATGAATCGAAACATTGCCATGACGTGATGGTCGCTGTTCATGTTGTGCATTGTGGCTCGGAGCTAGCTAGACCGGGTAAGAGACACTCATTCGCGTCTACCGAGTATTTCTTGCGTCCGAATAAACTCATGCAAGTCTTCGGAAGATACTAAGCTACAATCGGAGGTTGCGTCAGCGTCGGCGCCGAGGAATGACCCACTCGGCTCGGGACGCGGAGCACCCGCAACCAATTACAATGCGCCGGCAATAGAGGGCTTTAACAGTACACCTGATTTTTGCAGGACATTTGACATTCCAAAGGACCGGTATTTGCATCTATGGAATCAAGTTACCGTGACACGAAATCCTGTCAAATTTGAAACAACTGGATTATAACTATTACCATACACAAACAAAGAATAAAGAGGAGCATAAATCAAGCTCCAGCGAGCTCGAATCCTGTCAAAGTCGAAACAACTATAGCACAACTGTACTGAAACAAAAACTAAAATGAAGATAGGCATGAATAGACACATCAAGAGGCACCAATAATCCTCAAACTCATGCTGAACATGTATCTGGCGCCACTTTGCCAGAGAAATCACTGGAAGCATCCGAGTCTCCGGGTCCTTTGACTGTGGTGGTCATAACACTGGGGCTCCCCCAGTTTCCGTACACAGATCTGAATGGGTAGTAATAACCCTGAACCATGTCTACATTGGCACATTGTGTGGTGTTATCCCTAAAGAACCAGTACTCAACCAGCGGTGTTGCTCCACGCGGTGTAGCGCTGTTGGAGGGGTCGCCACATGGGAAAGCTGAGTCACTCCCAATATAAACAGCATCGCGGTTGTCAACGTTTGTGCAGAATTCATACGACCCTGTGGTCGGAGGCACAAAGTATCCGAGGAAGACGAGGGTGAAATTGTTTGCATTGAATGTAATTCCTGCAAAGGTCTTGGTCAAGCCAGGGAAGTAGTTAAAGTTCGGTGATCCTGGCGTCGTCTGACCAGTTCCACCATCCTCATTGTCACCATAAGGCATAAAGAGGGTGGTAGTGCTGCCTTGGGCCAAGGATTGCTGGCTGAGGTAATAGTCAGGCCCAACACCTGACTCGCCGTCAGAGACGCCGTATCCTTCAGTTGGCGAAATCGAGTTTGCATAGAGATCCGCATTCAGACTGGATGGATCGCAGGTTCCAGATGGGAAGGCGCAGGCGTTGGAAGGGACGGGAGTAGTTGAAGTAGGTTCTTCGCTGGTGGATGTAGATGAAGTTGTAGGCTCCGATGTCGTAGATGGTCCGATACTAGATGGAGACGAAGTCGGGGATTCTGATGTGGTGGAGGGTATGCTACTAGTAGGGGACAAAGTTGTAGGCTCTGATGTCATGGGCGGCTTGTCACTAGTAGAAGACGAAGTTGGAGGCTCTCGTGTAGTACTCGGCTCTGTGCTTGAAGGAGATGAAGTTGGGGGCTCCTTTGTTGTAGTTGGACTGGTACTTGGAGTTGGCCTTTTGGAAGTAGGAGGCTGATTGTTCGAACTGCTAGGCGTTGGCACTGCAGTGACCCTTACATGAGTGGTGCAGTCCGTCGAGCAATCAGAGGCAGGTGGTATCGTAGTAGTACCGGGTGTCGATCCAGGAACTGTGGTGGTATCGATCGGGAAAGTAACAGGAGGAGGAACCGTGGTAATTCTTATAGTGGTAGTGCAACTAACAGAACAGTCTGAGGCAGGTGGGATTATGGAGGTGCCTGGTGTCGGGCCAGGGACCTTAGATGTAACTATGCCGGGAGGAACTGTAGTAACTCTTATAGTAGTGGTGCAGTCAGTTGTACAATCAGGACCAGGTGGGATTGTAGAGGTTCCTGGTGTTGGCCCAGGGACTTTAGTAGTGACCCTTCCAAGAGGAACCGTAGTGACTCTTATAGTGGTGGTGCATTCAGTCGAACAGTCCATAGGAGGGAGGATTGTAGAAGTTCCAGGCGTTGGTCCAGGGACATCGGTGGTGACGATGTCCTGGCTGGTATGTGGCCCCTCGCAGATCATGACGGTGGGTACATCATTGCCTAGGTTGACAGTAGTTATAAATGGCTTTGGTCCGGTTGTGGTAACAGTCATGCATTTCTCGCAGGGGGGCAAAACACCAATAACAACTGTAGGGACACCTCCCTTGGTTGCGGCAGGTATGGTCTTACAGAACGGCGTCTGGACTGTCTTGGTGACTGTGACACACTCAAGGCAGTCAGGGTGATTGGATCCAGGAGACTTGGGCCATTCGTCGTAATGGCCCTGATTGTTGCTTCCCCCAGGAATGATGATGTCCGTGTTGCGGGGGCTTGGGAACCTGGTCGTAGTTCTATCATATGTCAGCTTGCGCCGGAACATTTTCACATACAAACCCACCTGGTCCCAGTGATCACTGAAATGCCAGGCATATCGCAGACAATCTCATAGGGTTGCAGCTCTACAATAGCGATACCGTCGGGACAGGTATCTCGTAAGTTGGGGGCGCAAGTCCCAAGACCCAGGAGGCCGACAAGAGCGCCATGCCATACGAGACTCCGAAAGTACATCTTAAGATGAGAATTAGCAGTGGTTGAAACAAAGTGAAGATCAATCAACCGGGTGGAAGAGATTGTCAAGGAATGTACAAGAGAGGACTACTTGTTGCTGTCGATTTCCTGATTGATAGTTTGAGTTTGTGAAATCTGCACGAGATATATCATTTATATACAAGCCGGGAGCAGTAGCCTCTCACTTCTCTCTTATCCTAGAGATCCAGCCGTTCACATCTTTCCTATCATAGGGATACGTTCAAAACAGTTTACGATTGTGATTCAATGAACTGGTATGTGAAGTTTCGTGTCAAGCCTCTGCCAAGAATCTCGAGAAGTTTGGCTGAATAACCTCTTCATGACTCGACCGATGAGCAAACAAACCAAAAGCAGCATTTAAATATCATGTAATTCTTGACTTGTAGGATAGGATATAAGAGGACATAGTAGTAATTTTCGCCACTTACATGATCTGCAATGCAGTCATTCCTTGGATGTCAAAGCGGTCCGGTGATCTTTTTTCAGGCCCACTGAAATATCTATGGAGTTGCACGGAAGACGCGGCGCGGATATCGTTCCGCCCGCGGATTGTCAATGCGCAGTAATGCGGCAGTTGTAATTCCGAGAGTGTGATAGGGAAAAAAATGTGATAGCATTGAAATCCGAAAAAATAGTAGGAAAACCAATTGTGATGGAAGAATGAGAATGAAACTAGGACGGCAGAGAAGAATGCACTGACTAAGGATTACACGAAGCAAGAGTTAGAAACGCCAGCTTTGAAGTCCACTTTCAAGAGAACAATAATGACGTATTATAAGGAATGATATCCTATAAAAGTCTAGTAAGAATGGAAAGTCATGAGCTTGATCCAGCAGAACTCTTCACTTATCTCTCGTTTTCTATTTATCGACACTCGTTATCAACACTCTTTAACCCCAATTAAAATCTCTCGTTCTTTAACTTAATCCAACATGAAGCCCTCTACTGCCCTCGCATTTGCAAGCTTCCTCGCCACAGTTGTGGCTAAGACAATCGAGACCCCCTCAAAGTGCCTTACTACCACGACCCTTCCCACTGCAACTTTGTATGCCTGCGGAAGTGATATCCCTACTGATGTCGGTATCTTTCCGACTGGAACGCCCCAGCCACCAGTTTCAGGCATCGCTGAGCCTGGTTCTGATACTGAGCAATCTGGTAGCTCGGGTGCTAGCAATCCTAGTGGAGGTTCTACCAACAACGCTATTCCTAGTGATGCTCCCGCATCTCAACATGATAGCACTGATGGAGCTTCTGATGGTGGAACCCACAAAGATGGACGCCCTGAGTCTGACAGCAATCCTGGGGTTCTAACTGTGTCTGGCAGCGCTCGTTTCAATCTCGATATGGTTCTTCTCGGTCTTGTTGGCTTGGCTTTCATTTGAAGAGTCATATTTCTAGAGTCGCTTCAAGTCTTTGGTAAGATGTTACCTAAATCGATGTGTAGAAAATTACTAATATTCTCGAGATTGTGATGGTGACAAGAGGTGGATTGGCGCGACTTTGTCCCATTGGATACATGCGTAATACTATTGGAAATGCCGGAGAGAAACACGGCAAAAGGATATTTTATTCAAGTTGGCTTAGTTGCCTTAATTGTATTACCTTAACTCAATTGACCTTTTTTAATTCAAAAATAAAAGACTTATACAGAAGAAAGCAAAATCGAATATAATCTTTGGATGTAATACTCTTATAGTATCTATAAAATAATCTACGAATTACTGAGTGTAATATGAACTAAAAGCTGGTTACATATAGCATACCACGGTAGTACTAAATAAGAAAATTTACTGTAACTGACTCGCCACAGAACAATAAGCTAGGAATGAAATGTTTAGCATTGGTAAGTATTTATCCTACCTTGGCTCAGGAAACAAACCAAAGGCTCAATAAAGAACTTGCATAGTCGTTAGATAAGCCGATGCCGAGGTAGCCCATGCACAAAATGAGGGGAAACATATCCACTTACACACAGTCAAGGGGTCTTATTTTTAAAGACATGGAAACCGGTCCTATTAGTGTAACCTTGTGGATAAATGGTTCCTGACTCGAAGCCGAACATGGAGAATCAAGCACTGATCATGCCCCGCAATCTTACCCCTAGCGGCTTCTCCCCAGATTTCTCCGCGTATGACCTCGCTGCTAGCTCCACTACCCCAGATGAATCCATGGGTGATTGATAAAGATTTATCCGATCCATGATGAAACGGAATTTCGGCACATAGTGCCCTCTGATTGATACAGATTCAGATGGGATGAATATTTATATGTGATGAGCATCCAAAGACTGTAGAGATATCGCAGCACCAATCCCGGGCAACATGAAGTCTCTCACCTCATTTGTTACAGCCATACTGGCTGCGAGTACCGTCACTGATGCCCGCGGACTGCACTATCGGTCTGACGCCCCATTGACCGTCAAGACAACCAGCGGCCACCTCTCCGGCTTCATCAACAAGACGGCTCCAGATGTTCGCCAATTCCTTGGAGTTCCCTATGCCGAGCCTCCGCTGAAATCACTCCGTTTCCAACCTCCCAAGCGAAAGCACGGCTCCGATCACATCTCAGCCAAGAAGTACGCGCCATCATGCAAGCAAATCATCAGCAAGAGCCCAACCGTATACACTCAGTACATGACTCAGTTTCTCATCAACGGCGGCGACTCTGAAGATTGCTTGTATCTCAATGTTTACGCTCCATTGAAACCTGCTTCAAAGAAGCTGCCAGTATTCATCTACATCCCCGGTGGCGGCTTTACAAGCGGTGGCGCAGACTCGCTCTATAAGATCCCCGACAAGTGGATTCAGAAAACTCAATCTCACATCGTCGTCACAATGAATTATCGCGTCAACCTCTTCGGCTTTCCCAATGCTGAAGCTGCTCACCAAAACGTGGGTCTGCTTGATCAGCGCATGGTCGTCGAATGGGCGCGCGACAATATTGCAGCCTTTGGCGGTGATCCTCAGAAGATGACTCTTTGGGGACAGTCTGCTGGTGCTGGTTCTGTGGGCATGTATGGATATGCCTATCCTAAAGACCTTATTGTCAAGGGCTTGATCTCTGATTCAGGCGCACCGGCTATGCTGGCCAAGGTTTACGGCAACTACTCTAGCTTCGATACGCTTGCTGATAAGGTTGGATGCAAGGGCTTGGAGGGCAAGAAGCAATTAAGCTGTATGCAAAAGGTTCATGCTTCAAAGCTCCAGCAGGTTTACTCTGAGACACCTACCATCTCGTTTACTCCCGTTGCCGACAACATCACCGCCTTCTCCAATACGACTGATAGATTGGCTAGAGGCTTAGTCACTAAAGTGGTAAGTCATAACTATATTCTGTTGCTTGAGACGACTTTCTGACATGATGGAATACAGCCTTGGATCTTTGGAAACAATGCCAACGAAGGTGCTGGCTTTGGTACATACAATCCTACTGGCGTAACACCTGCTCAGACCGCTATCGGCCTGGCAGCCATTGTCTGCCCAGTTGCTGCAGAAGTCGAGTAGGTCTGCAAGCGTATCAAAACTGAGCCATCACTGACACGGTCACAGGAATCGCGCCAAGTTCGGATATCCAACTTATAGATACTATTATACCGGAAACTTCTCGAATATCACTCCCTTACCTTGGATCGGAGCGACGCACAGCTGTACGTCTGACACTTTCGTTACAGTTTTTATACTAACGTACCTCCAGCTGAGCTCCCCCTCCTGTTTGGAACGCATTACGAGTACCGCGGAAATTCAACTGAGTATGAATGGGAAGTTGCCGAGGGTATGCAGAGTAAGTTTTGCCCCCATGACTTCATAGAGAAATCACTCACTGACATTCTTGAAGGTCTCTGGCTGTCTTTTGCTCAGAATCCCAAGAAGAACCCCCAAGCTGGAAAGATTACTTGGCCTTTGTATAAGCCTGATGAGAAGAAGATGGCAGTTTTCGCAGAGGCGGGAAAGAAGTGGTTTCAGTTGGGAGATGAGTCTCTGACTGAGAACCAGTGTAAGAAGTAGATGAGCCTATACTTTAAAGTCTATTTTACAGCTTCTATTACATAAAAAATATTTGCATACCACCTTAAACGAAACCTATAGTTGAATGGAAAGCTGTCGCTGGTTGACATCGGTAAAGGAAAGTAGCAAGATCGCTATTACTAAACAGATACTGAATTGTCTTGATTCATTTCTAATTACTCATCTCCTGGGCTAACTGAAACTGGCTCACAAACCTCCTTTCAGCGGCATTCTTTTGCTGGTGCTCGGTCTCGCTTTGCTGCGCGTCACCCCAAGCTCCGCCACCAGGCGTATCAATAACGAACCAATCGCCCGCCTCAACTTTGAAATCCTTACGTCCGCCCACTCGGCACCACCGGCCGCCTTCACCACCCTTGACAATGTAATTCACACCTGATTTTCCATCTCCACCGCCCTTCATGCCATACGGCCTAGTCACACGCCTCTCGCTGACGACAGAACAGCCCATGTCACGTCCAAACTCGTAAACCCGACGGATACCGTTGCCACCGTTCCACTGGCCCTTGCCACCAGAACCATCGCGTATGCTGAACTCGCGCAGGACTATCGGATATCGTTTCTCAATGATCTCTGGATCGCAGATCTTGGTATTGGTCATATGGACATGTACACCGCTTGTGCCATGCCAACCGGGACCAGCACCGCTCCCGCCGCAGATAGTCTCACAAAAGCCAAAGCCCGTGTCAGGTATCAAGTTACCAGTTGCAGCGTCGATATTGCCATCAATGCCAAAGGAGACGACATTGCAATCGCCCTGGCTGGCAGCAGATGCTGCGAATGCCTTAATAAGCACATCAGTCACCCTCTGCGATGTAATGGGATTGCCAGCACACACGGCAGCTTCAGGTGACGGATTAAGGATGCTGCCCTGTGGAATTGTGAATGTCAGAGGGCGGAGACAACCTTCGTTCAGAGGAATATCCTGATTTATAAGACAGCGCATAACGTAAAGAGTCGCGCTTCGCGTGATGGCCTGAGGCGCATTGAAAGAATGATATCCCTGCTCGCCAGTACCGGTCCAGTCAAGATGTGCTGAAGCAGTGTCTGGATCGATAGTAATAGTGAGCTGAATAGGTGTGCCATCATCCATGTGGTCAAGAGCAAACAGAGGCTTCCCGCCAGTTTCTTTATATGTGCGCAAAAGAAAGTCTCGAACGCAGGCCTCGGCATTGTCGGTGATGGCGTGCATATTGAAGTGAACATCCTCGAGGCCATGTTCTGCTATCAGCTCAGCGACTAAGGAAGCGCCTTTGGCATTTGCTGATACCTGGGCCTTCAAGTCGTTGATGTTATCTGCGAGCTTTCTCGTACCTGAGCAGCCAGGAAATCTTGACGGCTCCTCCAACATGATCCTTGTAATCATCTCCTCGTCAAAGATACCATCCCTGACTAGAAACTCCGATTCAATCATGGCTCCCTCTTCGTATAAACTGACACTGCCAGCTGGCATCGAACCTGGAAGAATACCTCCGATCTCTTGGTGATGTCCTCTCGATGCAGTGTAGAAAATGATTTCCTTACCCTCATCATCAAAGACAGGCGTGATACAAGTAATATCTGGTAGGTGTGTTCCGCCAGAGATGGGATGGTTTGCAACAAGCACGTCTCCAGGGCGGAGCTGCCCTTTGTATTTAGTATGCTGGTACATGACGGCCTGCTCCATTGATCCTAGGTGAACAGGAACATGGGGAGCATTGGCAACAAGACGACCATCAGGACTGAACAAGGCGCAACTGAAGTCTAGACGCTCCTTGATATTGACCGAGACGCTCGTCTTCTGTAAAGCATGACCCATCTGCTCCGCGATGCTCATAAAGCGGTGAGACAAGACCGTGAGCTGAACAGGGTCGACCTTTTTTGGGCCAGATACTGTTTCTGCAATGTGTTTCGATGGTAGCTGGCTCTGCAGCTCAAGAACGACATGCCTCTCGAGGATAATTGCTTTAGCTTCAGGACTAACAACAATGGTCTGAATATCGTCAAGAATAATAGCAGGGCCTTGAATGAGACTGCCCTTGCTGAGAGAGGTAAGGAGGTACAGAGGAGCATCAGACCAACCACTATGGAAATAGACTCTGACTCTGTCCGAAATCTTGTCTTCTGAGACGGCAGCCGGTGGAGAGGCCGCCATCTGCTTCTCCAAGTTGAAGTCCGGCTCTACAGACCGGCTCTGCGCCGTTGCCCGTACTCTCACATTCTCGACAAGAATATCGCGACCAGACATTATGAAGGAGAATTGTCTCTTGTGCTCGGCAGTGAAGGCCTCGGACCATGTTCCATTTTCCGGACGTGGAATCATAAAGGTCGTGTCAGACCCCACGTATCGAAGGTTGAGGAAATGTTGAAATGTGATAGACTGCGGTGATGCGCCATCTGAAATAAGCTTTTCAATCGCTTTGAATTCCAGATCCTTGAGCCGGGCATCAAGCTCTGCCAAAGACGGCTCGAGGGGCAGAGAACATGGCAGTTGAATGTCATGTACAAGATCTGCCAACGCCATTCCATAAGCTGACAGAATAGACGAGTAACGGTGGATCAGAATCCGATCAATGCCAAGATTCGCTGCGATGGCCTAGATTCCATCAATCAGAGTGTTTTTCAGGGTAAAAAGATGCAAACTTACGCAAGCGTGTTGTCCTCCAGCACCGCCAAATACAGCCAGCTCATGGTCCGATGTACGATACCCTTTGGCCTCAGTCAGGGATCTAATGGGTCTACACATCGTCTCATTAGCGACCTGCAAGAACCCAAGGGCAAGCTCTTCAACTGTCTTATTGGGAGCGCCAGCAGCCGTCATATCAGCGTTGACATGAGCTAACAACTCCTCAAACGCAGCTCTGCTCCCTTCATGGTCTAGAGGCTCATTCTCGTTGGTGCCGAATATCTTTGGGAAATACTGAGATTGCAGGCGTCCCAGAACGAGATTGGCGTCTGTCACGGTGAGCGGCCCTCCCTTGCGGTATGCAACAGGTCCAGGATGGGCACTGGCCGATTCTGGCCCAGCGAGGAAAAGGCCATTACTGTAGGATAAGATGCTACCACCTCCTATCGTGGATGAGTCAGTGTGAAAGGTCAAACAATCAAAAATCATCCACTGCCTGACTTACCAGCTGCAACTGTATCCACCTCAAGCTGTGGACTTTGGATCGTGATTCCTGCCGTAATAGACTCAAAGGTGTGTTCAAGATGACCAGCATATCTCGAGACATCTGTGCTGGTACCACCCATATCAAATCCAATGACCGGCTTTCGGCGCTGTTGATCGTAACATGTACGGCTGAAGCCAACTACACCGCCAGCAGGTCCAGATAGAATTGCCTTGAGACCACTGAAATTCTGCCAGTTAACCAGACCGCCATCGCTCTGCATAAACTCACATCTCGCTCCCTTGGAGTCTTCAAGGTTACCCACAAAGCCACTTCGGAAGCCATCGATGTAGGCCTTTGTGAGTGGCGTCAGGTAGGCGTCGGCAGTGGAGGAGTAGCCCCTAGAGATGGCTTTGATCATGGGGAAGATCTGTGATGAAAGGGAGACCTGGGTGAACCCTATTTCCTCTGCTATACGAGCTAGCTCCAACTCATGGTCGGGGAACGTATAGGAGTGAAGCAAAGTAATTGCTAGAGACCGGACACCTTGAGCAAACAGATCCTGTAGGCCCTTTCTGGCTGCTTCGATGTCTTTACTTGAATGTGAGTTGACAGTGATCAATATTGGCCTGGATCAACTTACCTAAAGGCTTGATAACTCGGATGAATTCTCCACCAACACCTCTCTTGAGCCCCAACGACTCCTTGTCTGTGTCGCCCAAGCTTGTCAAATCTTCAGTGGAATCGTACAAAGTCACCCTCTCGTCAATTTCCAACACCGCTTTGAAGAGTGTCTCTGGCCGACGAATATTGAGATCGAACAGCTTTGGTCTTGTCTGATCCCCAATTCGTAGCAGATCCTTGAACCCTCGCGTCACGACCAGTGCACAGGGCATCGAGGAGCGCTCTAACAGCGCGTTCGTAGCTACAGTGGTGCCCATTTTGATAGATTCAATGTCGCTTGTATCAATCTTTTCGCCGCGTGGTAGAGTCTTACCCGTGGCGATTTCGAGAATGCGACGAATGCCCTCTGTAGGAGCATCGGCATAGTTTGTCGGGTCATTACTGAGAAGCTTGACGAGGATATCAGGTTTGCCTGGGACGATGCCGAGACAGTCTGTGAAAGTACCTCCGCGATCTATGGCGATACGGATCTTTGAGTCACACGATGATGACTCGATGAAAGGCATGATGCAATATTTGGCTGATGATGTTATAAACAAGTGAAGTTGGAAGACTGACAAATTGAATAGAGTAGATGTTGTGAAAGAAATTATCTTATAAATAAGCTACCATGTAAGCATTCAACCCTCTATTCACGGAATGCTCAAGAACTGAAACAGACCTAATGTTCGACTTGGTCTATAATCAGCCAAGGGCATCTTGAGTCCGTAGCCGTGTCCGGAATTGCATTTCCCGATATCTGAACCGCATGATAGTGTCCAATATGTTATCGTAAATTGCGGGGTATATTGAACTAGGATGGAACTCTATCAATACTATCGGAGTCTAGTCGGCGAAAAAGTCCGATGGCTGAGCAAACTGTCCCCGCACGCCAGATACAGATACCTAACACGTATTCTAAGCGGAGTCGTTGTCCGAAGACTATCAATGCTGGTTCGCGCTGCGACTAGCAAGAGTGGCAGCACAATTCCAGTGTCCATGCAGAAAGCTAGCCAGGGATTGCAACACCCTGAGAAGCAACTACTTTGGACTTGATCGAAGCAATGTCATAGCATGCAGGGAATAGATGCGGTATTCAGTCCATAATCTCTTCACAGTAAATCGAAAGTACGTTCATTGAGAGGCAGGGAATCTCAGGCCGACCAGAGTGGTAACATGAGGTGTTGTATCAGCCATGGTTGAGAATAGAGCTGGCGGGAACTTTTAGTCTGTATATGTTCGCTAATATCTTAATATACTGAGATTTGCATAGAATACCAGAGTGAGAGAGACTTGAGACAATGAACTTCTTCAGCGTAGCTAACTGTTCGTGTAATACAAGGATCATCAGACTAAGCATAGCAAATCAATAGAAATAATCACAGCATCCCCTAAGCCGATCATCAAGTATATCGTAAACTACCAAACGTAGCGGAAGTGAATGTTCTGCTTGTCCGTAAGATCACGGAAATCTGTGTCGACATGCACGGTAGCGCCAGATTCCTTATCGACGGCATCCCTACGACGATTCTCCCACCAGCAGTACAAACTGTACAGTATCATGATAACCATGGCCAATCCATAACTACAAAGAATAGCACCCATGCCAAGTGGGTAAAGCGGCGCCTGCTCGGCTTTGAAGAACTGGGGTCCAATAATGTTGGACACGCAGTATGCGATGAACACGAGTGCATTGACTGTCACCTTCTTGGTGTGGCCTGCAGTGTTTGCCGAGTTGATACCAAGAGCCACGACATACGGGCCGAAATAAAAGTAAGACATATACAAGGCCGCGAGACGGTTATTGAAATCCTCGGTGGGGAGAGTATATAGAAAGACGGCTGAGATGAGACCAACTATGATGCCAAGCAAGACCCAGGCTGTGCGGCACTGCTTCTTGGGCCAATACTTTGCGCACAAGAAAACACCACCGTTGCAAAGATATGAAGAGATGGTCTGAATGATACCCGTTGGCATCATGAGCAATGTAGAGCGTTGGGGAGTATAGCCGAGACCCTGGACGACGAGAGGGGCAAAATTGGTCAGACCGCCATTGGGGATAGAGATGACAATGTTGAACATGAACATGAGCCACGTCTTGGGATCCAAGAAGGCCTCAATCATCTGTTCCTTCTTGAAGGTCTTATTTTCGACACCTGTTTGGTCCACGCGCAGGTGATCAATAACGATGGCCTTCTCACGCTCGGTGACAAACTTGGCCTTGACGGGGCTATCGGGCAGAAACAGACCGAGAACAAAAGCCCACACAATGGTAATGCCGCCGCATATCCAGAACATGGCCCTCCATTGATGTTCACCAGCCAAGAAGCCGATGCCCCAGCCAATAGGGCCAGTGAAGCACACTGACAGACCGGTATACATGAGGCCGGTTCTAATGGGCTGCTCGCTCCGTGTATACCACATGCCAAGGATGAGAAAGTTTCCGGGGACGATAGGGGCTTCGAGAGCGCCGAGGATGACGCGCAGAGCAATCAGTGTTGGAAAGTTGTTGGCAAACCCGGTTGCGATGAGGATGCCTCCCCAAACGATCTGCACGACAAACATGAGCTTGGCGATGGGGAATCTCTGGAGCAAAGAGCCACTAGGGAGACACCAGATAAGATAGCCAAACTATGCAAGAGAAGAATAACATTAGCAAAGGATTAATGTTTTACAGGCTTCGTCCAAATTGGCTACGAAGCAAAGACGCACAACTCACATAGAAAGCACTTCCGACCCAGCTGTATCGATCACCCGTGAGATCATTGTCGTTGCGGAAACCGTAGAGCGCAGCGGTCGCTGTTGTGACTTTATCCATTGCTCCCAGCGTGATGTTGAACCACAGAAGGGGCACGAGACGAAGGTCAAGCTTCCAGCGCAGCTTAGCCCATTCCGCACGGCTGTAAGAGTCGCCGTGAGCGAATTGATTGGCGTACTGGGCGGCGACATCGACGTCCTTTCCATCAGCAAATTGAGGCTCAATGACGCCGGGTGTGATGGAGGAATTGGTCTCCTCCAATTCGTTGGGAGACATGCTGGTCTTTTCTTTGAACATGATGGGTCCAAGTAGTAAAAAAGGAACAGGTAAGGATCAACCCCCAATGATTTGAATTGAAATGACTGGAAGAAAAGACTTGTGATGATAGTCTTGACTAGTTATATGACAACGGTGATATTCGCGGATATGGTGGCTTGACTAACGTCAGAGGAGGGGGTCAATACCAGCGACACGGATAAGACCAATGCGTTAGTTTACACGAAACACATTATTGTCATTGGCCGCTTAGGAGATTCAGGTATCTAGATGGTAGATAATGAGCAGTGATAAAGTCACATCGATAGTGTTAAAGGCAGAATTGATACGGTGCCAAATCGTATTCACGAGCATGTAATCTGCGCGCCAAATACGGACATTCCATCGCTAGGGGTGATCTCGTTAAGCAGGATAACAGACTGAAAGTGCGTTACCTTATCGGTTGACCTGTGGAGATAGGCGTAGTTGCCAACGGAAAGTAACCCGGCATCGCAGTCCAAAGTCCGACAACATACGGGACTAGCCGAGATTCCTCGTACTCCTACAATCTGTGTATGGGAGTCATTAATCGACTTACGGCTGCTATACTGTTCCGGCAGTTTGAATCTCTTGTGCTCGCTTGCATTATGGCACATCTGATATGCAGTTATTGTTCGCCGTCTTGTTCCCCGATCTTATTTTTTGTCGGGCTCAAAAGTCCGATAGACATCTCCACCCAGACCCACACACACTGCGAATCCGAATCCTGTCTTGCCTGTCTATCTATTCCCCGGTTTTACGCGTGTGGTTTGTTTAGGGTAAGAGGACATAACCGAGACTGGTATTATTATCCGAAATTTCATACTCAGCATCTTATATACTATATCTTTATACTCCGTAGTCAAGCTAAAGAATTATTTTTATTCAGTGAAAGAATTTGAAATAGAAGAACTAGCAATATTAGATATGACACATTCACGATGATTGCCGTAAGGCGATTTTGGCTGAACTCGTTCAATGAAATCTTGAGGATGTGTTTCTTTACACCAAGCTCCGGTGGCTGGGGCAAATATTGCATGCTGTAAGGTTGAGTTATCTGCTAAGGTATTGGGGCTATCTCGACTATTTGTTGTATCAATAGACAGCGTTTCCTTGGATTAACCTGTGCATCACATTCTAGCTATTGACCCTGCTTGAGCTCCCTAACTAGAGCCGCTAGTCTTTCAATACCCTCAAAGATCTCCTTCTCAGAATGCCATGCCCAGCATAGACGAATTCCCTTCCCATAACCCCGACCTCCCCGTTCTATGCTACTATTGTCTCCCTCAACCGCCATCATAGCACCGAATGCGAATTTCAGCTTGTATCTTTCTAGGGCCAAGGCTGCGAGCTCAGCTGATGATACAAGCAGGCCATTTGGGATAGTCAGATATATAAAGAACCCCCCTGCTACTGCCACCCTTCCGTGTGACACTTCGTTTGACTGCATATTAGGGTCAGCTATTCCGCCGTAAGGTGTCCCTGTTGAGATATTAAAGCCGAGAGGCTCGAGAAGATGGCGGATAGCATTGCGAAGAACATAGTACCTTGAACGATACGTTGGGATCAGCGTGTCTTTGATATGCGCCTGCAGTTGTCCCGAAGAGAGCATTTCTTCAATAAAAGTTGCAGTGAGGTGACTTGGACAGCCCCCAGACTTGTTGGCGCCTAATTCAGAAAGACATAGGGCCAGTTTGGGGGTGCCCTCAACCCAACCAGTTCTCACACCAGGGGCAACAATCTTGCTAAAGGAGCCGTTACTAATGGCATTCCCCCACTCGCTCTTGGGCCCGCCATCAAGAACACGGTCAACATCCACAATCCGTGGAGGAATGGGATCGAGCTTGCTCTGGTCCTCGCCCTCAGCCTCAGGCCAACGCAAAACATCATAGACATCGTCGGTCACGATTAGAGCATCAAACTCTCGAGCAAGTCGGACGAGGTGGTGGCGACGGTCAAGAGACATGGTTTTTCCGCTTGGATTGGAGAAAGTAGGCACTGCATAGATGATGTGCTTGTACAACTTGTATCTTGCTGACGAGGTTTTGGTACAAGGGGCCGATGGATGTGACGGATCCTGTTCGATTTCCTCAAGCCTTTTGCGAAGAAACCCAATATCAAGGCCTTGATCATCCTCGGGAACGCCAAGAAGCCTCCCTTCAAAGCCATTGTCTGTGAAGATGGGACAGGCAAGGAAGTAGCTTGGCTCGATCATCCAGATTCTTCGCGTATAACCAGGCTCAGTGAACTTGGAAAGAATATTGTGCAAGCTCGCTGATGCCCCGCTTGTAACACATATGCGCTCCGCTGAGATGGGCTCGCTGATAGAATAGCATGAACTCAACCAGCTCGCGATGCTCTGACGAAGGGGTTCGTAGCCTGCATCAGGGCCGTAAATGAGAGCGCTGGCGACCTTCTCCTGTGATTGCAAGACCCTGGAGGCCCCGTCGAGAAGTTGTTGTGCTGGGAACAGCGAGGGTGAAGGCCAGCCAAGCTGAAGATTGATGAAACTAGACATGTTGTCCCGTGCTTGATAGCGTCTAAGATTAGGAAATGAAAAGTGGCAGATAGATAAGTACTCTGCTATAAGAAGAAAAGACTCGATAACAAAGCACTGAAAGAATTGAAGAGTCCTGTAAATGACAGGTCTTGAAGTGCCATTGGGTATGGAATGATAGCTAGATCATTACCTCGCTGGACCAAGATTCTCCGAGAATGCTTGATCGGAATTATGCCTGTTGACGATCTTGAATTGTCCTAGTTGCTCCGAACGGTGATATAGGGTCGCATTCGACTTTGGTAGTGCGATAATAGCTGCGGTGTCGCTAGTAGCAGGAAGCTTATCGGCAATGGTCCGCCTTGAAAACGGACAGGGGGCCTGCTATCGGACTCTTTGTGCGAAGTGACGGACTTTGCAATCCTGTCCAATGGCATGTCACAACCGCTTCTAGTCCCCACCACCCAAGCCAAGACACACTATCACAGGTTCAAAGATGGATGCAAGTAGATGCAACGTACCTATGTCAATACGTGCCCCTCAAGATTCAAGCATCTTAAGAGAGCTCTTTCATCTTGTTGAGAGCTATTTGACCTTTGTATATCTCCTTAAAATCAACAGAAACTCATAGTCAAACTCGACTTCACTTTGCTCATAACCAGCTGGTTTTTAGTACTCTTCAAGATGCCTCAACTTAACATCTCGCTGGATGATGAACAGCAAGCTTTTGAGGCGGATGTTATTGCTATCGAAAAGCAATGGAATTCCTCTCGTCAAGCGCATTTAAAGAGGTTGGTATATGTTTGTCAAGCCCATCATGACTTGGTGCATATTCTGACAATGTCCTATGTAGACCTTACTCTGCTCGCGATATTGCTGCCCTCAGAAATTCCATCGACGCTACACCGCCCCTGTCATCGGCTCAAGCTATCAAGCTCTGGAACCAGCTGCGTGACCATCACAAAAATGGCACAGCAGAACTTACATTTGGAACCACAGATCCAACCGTGGTTTCCCAGATGGCCAAGACTCAGCAGACTGTCTATGTCTCGGGTGCCCTTTGCGGATTCTCAGAGGTAGCCATCCCTGGCATGGACCATGCAGATTATCCTTGGGACACTGTCCCCAAGGTTGTTAGCAAGATTGTCAAGTCCCAACTATGGCATGACCAACGGCAACGCCAGTTTCGCTTACGCCACCCTAAAGAGAAGAGAGGCGGGCTTGAGAACTGGGACTATCTGGCTCCCATTATCGCAGATGGCGATATGGGCTTCGGCAGTTTGACCAGCACGATGAAGATGGCCAAGGAGTTTGTCGAGGCGGGTGTTGCCATGGTACACATCGATGACTTGGCCATCGGCATGAAGAAGTTTACCGTCGGCCAAGGACGCACCATTGTCCCATTTAGTGAATACATAGATCGTCTGCGAACTGTCCGTATGCAGTTTGATATCATGGGAGCCGAAACCTTACTCTTATGTCGCTGCGATACCGACCACGCGGAATTCATCACCAGCGTCATTGATGAGCGAGATCATGAATATGTCATTGGCGCCACAGTTGCCATTGAGCCCCTGAAGGACTGCCTTTACAAAGCCCAAGCCCAAGGGAAAGATGTCATGGCCGCACGCGAGGAGTGGATGTCCAAGGCCTGTCTGAAGACATATGATGAGGCGGTCAAGGCAGTAGCCTCTGAAAGTGAATTTTCAGCCTACATGGCCTCTGTGAGAAAGGGTAAGTTCTGTTCACTGCCCAAACGGCGGGAGATCGCAGCCGAGACAGTCGAGAAGGAGGTCATACATGATTGGGAACTACCTCGCTCGGCCATGGGTCAGTACATGTTCAAGTCTTGCGTCAAGGCCATTGTCGAGCGCGCCATCGAGGCAGCCCCTCTGGGTGATGTGACTTGGGCGCGCATGGACACACCGATATGGGACGACATCGTCGAATTCCACACTGAAGTCCGTAAGGTATTTCCAGATCGCATGTTTGCTTTTGGATACACGGGCCAGTATGACTACGAAGCAGCAGGCTTCTCGGCCGAACAGGTCAAGAATATTCACAAGGACCTGGCCAAGCTCGGTGTATGCTGGCAGGTACAGCCTATATGGAGTCTGCAGGGTTTGAATATGGAAGCGGAGAAATTTGGTAAGCTTTGGGCTGAGGAGGCTATTGCAGGGTACATTCGGGACATACAAGCTCCAGCTTTATGTAGGAAGCCTATGGTTGATGGATTTGAGAAGCTCGAGTGGTGTGGAGGTTACTTGGCAGATGCTTTCTTTGAGACTGTTGCTGGACAGCCAATTACCAAGTGACGTTACTTAAAGAGGTACAAGCAAGCCTTGCTCAATGGGAATTGTGCTGCGTATTGCTGCAAGGTTCAACTTGCTAGCAAGTAGATGAATGAGAATGGAATATTAAATAACAGTTATAAGAATTATCAAATTTAAAGAATAATTTAATATTTTTTCTCTCTCTCTAAACCCAGACTTCTATACCCTCTTGGCAATATCTGCACTACGCCGGAACTGCTGTTGTTAAACGGGGTAGATAACGCTAACCCTATGTGGCGAAGCAGTTATCTCCCCGCACAACCAGGACCCATTTCATCACCTGCATTCGCAATTATTTCGTTTCATACTCACTCAGCAGGCCATTATAATAACCAACAGTTGTTGAGAAGGCTCGATTATCGTATATTACGGTAATATGTCATCACATGCCATGCCGTTCTGTTCTAGCGGTCAAGCTCGAGTCTCCTTTTCCGTCTCCGCATACCTGAATCCAATCCGATCCAGCTCAGAATGAATCATGCGCGTGAGATGACGCCTGATGAAGAGCCGCCCCGGAAGCGGCAGCGAGTACTTGCATGCAGGTAAGCCATAGGATAGATACCCTCCCGATCGCTTCCATATAGCGTGCTCATCATTCTCCAGGCGATGCAGAAGTCGGAAGCAAAAATGCGAGGATGACAGACCCTGCACAAATTGTCTTAGATCTGGCCATCAATGTATACCAACCGAGCCAGCATCTCGTACTCTAGTCGAGAGCCACTATGTACGCGCTCTCGAAGAACGAGTAGCCGAGCTTGAGAAACAGAACCCTGATCACAATATCGATCACCTTCCCCCTGCTCACGTTCAACTTAATGGACAAACCTTGGCAGATAATAACGAGCCCCGCGTGGTGTCAACTACTGCCTCTATCTATGCCCAAACTACAAATGGCAATAGTACTGGAAGTGCCAATAGCAGTGGCAGAAGCCTCAATCCCATCGAACAACGGCCTAACACAATCGTCGAGGATATTTCAAACGGTCGCAGATTGTCAGAACTTGTCAATAAGTCACGAGACCGGGTTCTCGGCACCCCGGGTTCTCGGCACCCCGCTTTTGGCCTCAACACCACAACTATCATCAATTCAATTACCCAAACAGTCGATATAATACCCTGATTTTCATCCAATCTTAACCTACAATGCCTTCTTATACAGAAGAAGATATGCTTACAGCAATTAAGCTTGTTCAAAACGGCCAATCACAAGCTAAAGCTGCTAA
>PVQB02000183.1:0-124259 GCA_002980475.2 Fusarium beomiforme
TATCAAGACACTCTAGCAGCTCCGCCACAGAGCATCTCAAAGGGAGCTACAGGAGCCCAAGAAAGTAGTCGCCATCATGAAGACCTCTGATGCAACATAGTGAGGACAACTAGAATGACCCCATATTCTCCGTCCCTCCGCCCGTACGAGCGAATGAAAAATGAAACCCCTCCCCCCCCAACGTATTTCGGGAGCTCTAATCCACAACCCGACGATCGAGTCTACAGAATCCCGAGAAGGCGCCCAAGCCCATTGAGGTATTCGACCTCGAGCTCATCTTTATATACTACAGGCTTTCGTAGGTCATATGGTGGACCAAGAGAAAGGCAATATGGCATAGGCTATTATTCACCACGGAGGCGACCTAGCCCATGTTGTGTAATATTCTAAAATTGAACGCATATTTTCTTTTTCTTCCTTCTTTTCAGCTATCAGTGCTTGAAGTCCTTTCTATTTCTTGTTCCAAATACCAGTTCTATATTTATCACACAGCTTGCCCTAGACAATCTACTATGTTGAGAAGAGGAAGTTCAAATCCGTTGAGTGCGAAACAAAATGGGATATCAAGCCAGACGCTGAATTTAATACCTCTTTAATAAAGTTAGATTATAATTCTGTGCAATTTACCAATGCCTTCTCCATGTGTTATAAAAAAAAGTCCTACCAGTTTTCAATATCGGGTACCTGTGAGAACGATGACCTCCGGTAGTCATCCATATTCATAAATCTCTCCTTGCAAGCATCCTCTGCAACAGCCCAGAAACACACATCCGAGTCACCGAACCACCCACAATCCGAATGAGGGTTCATCATTTGTTGTTGAACCAGTGGGATCTCGAAGTTATCTGTTCTGTTCTCAAGCCACTCCTGGAGTGCCCTCATGGAGAAGTTCGCAGAGATCCAAGGGTCATTCTCCTCCAACTTTCGGTACGTCAAAAGTTCCGTCTGAATTGTTGCCCATAAGAGTCCAATCGTTGGTCCAGTGCACTTGATGTTTGTCAGGTCATGGCTCCCGATTCTTTCGCCTTCCAGTTCGCAATGCGATGATTCATTACATTCTTCGCTGCCACTTTCCTCGTCCCAACCTCTCTCGCTGTCATTACTGGTATATTCGTCTTGTTCGTCGACTTCCTGAGCCTTGCTGAGTGTCTGCAAGGGGCATGCCCAACCGACCTGGCAGTCAACTTCCTGAGCCTTGCTGAGTGTCTGCAAGAGGCATGCCCAACCGACCTGGCAGTCTGGGCTCCAGTTCAAGATGAGACTGTGTGGTACCTCAGCCGCCAACTCGGAAGCAGTCATAGATCTATGGCGGCATGTTCCGGTTTCCGAGACTTGCAACAGATCATCCACTGAAATGTTGACTCGGAGGGAAATATCAGCCCCCACACTAATC
Organism: Fusarium beomiforme; assembly: GCA_002980475.2. NCBI lineage: Eukaryota > Fungi > Ascomycota > Sordariomycetes > Hypocreales > Nectriaceae > Fusarium > Fusarium beomiforme. The sequence continues at coordinate 1,394 of PVQB02000183.1, forward strand.
AGACAAACAAGGATGGCAAGAGGCCCAAATAGTGTCTCCCCAGCCATGCCCGACTGAGCCAGATAGAAGGCAGTCACCACAAGCACATGGAGAGGTCCTAGCTTCAGTTCCAGGCCACACTCGGTGCAACGTCGGGTGAATAAACCACTTAGAGTGTCTACATTGGGTGAGTATTTAGAACCGAAGAGCGTGATAATGGCGTGACATATAGCTTGGACTGATGAATGACAGAATGGGTGCTTCCACCGGCTCGGAATTCGGGCATATCCCTGCGCGAAGAGCTGACGAATCTCTGGGGAATCAGCATCCCATCTACCGCAGATATCCTTTTCTTCGCCAGGGAAGCGCGAAAGAGAATTGAACCCGTAGCTCACAATATCTGGATGGATACGTGTATGTGACCTCATGATGGAAACCATCAAGTTGTCGAGAATAGTATGCCCAAGATCATCGATATTGTACTTTGGAAGGGCCGGTGCACCCAGGTAAAGTAGTTCACCGAGTATTGAGCAACAAGAGCCTCCCCCGCTTATAAACGATGCAGCGAGGTGGAACGGGAATTGAGAGCGTAATTCGTTTCGTATCTCCCTCGACTCACTTCCAAGTAGGCTATATAGAAGCTCGTGATTGCCTGACATGATTGCCAGTTTGAAAGAATCCATTTTGAGTGCAGCTGGATTGTCACTTAAGCACTGGATGATCTTCTCATGGGAAAATGGCAAGCTATCAGCCTGTACTGTTGCAAAGTTTCCAGAAACTATTGAATCATGGATCGAGTCTTGGAAAGCCGCAGCCGGTATAGCGGCATCAATGTCATCATCTGGAGCGGGTGTATATGAGATGTCGGGCACATGAATGGCCCAACGGCACAGCTGAGTTGGCGCATTGACAATACTGAAGCCCTGGGAGCCTTCTTGTATAGTAGGACCCGGGGGCGAGTTGAGGTAAAGTGTCCATGGGCTATTGGAGTTCCAACCTACTGGAGTTGTCATTGACGGTGAAACAATTGGGATAATGGAGGGAGTCGAGCCCCAGTTCTTGGCAGTAGTATAACCGTGTAAGTATAGTTCATGAAAGTAATCAACACAAATCCTGCAGTCCATTAGACACGAAAATCTTCTCCAGCACGTCAGGTAGACAGGAATAGCATGGTCACAACTCACTTTCGATCCTGTTGATTCATGCTCACCATGAGCTCTTGGAGGCGGCCTTGAAGAAATAGACTGGCTCTATTATCTTTTGCCTTCTGATAAAAAAGCTCCAAGTTCGGCGATGGACCGTTTGTTTCTTGGGCTTGGGATGTGACTTCTGGGCTGTTGATTGCCAAATATCCTGGCGTTGCTGGCTGCTGGCCGTATGGTGAGGGCTCATCATGCGTCTTGGGTAGGGCAGAGGCAAATGCAGAGTATGGAAGGACCCAGGACGAGAGCCTGATAGGAATTATAAGTATGGTTAAGCAAGAGTGGAAAGAGAAGTGCAGCTCACCATCCAGGTTGCACTGTTTCTGGCTCCATAGCCGAATGCTTGCCTTTAAGATGCCTTTTGGCTTTCCGTAGATCAAGAGGCTCTTCCTGGCCGTTGCGCTTGATCCCGACTAGAGAAGTACTCATACCTGCTTTTGACTTCCTCTGAAGAGCAAGTGCCAGCTCATCGAGCTGGGCTTTAGTGACCCTTCGATCACTGACGCCCCAAGCGCGGAACTTATGGGGATATTCCGACTGGCTGCCACGAGATAAATGAGTATTACTAAAACAAGTGGATTTCTGTCTTTGTTTCTCGAAATGCAGACTTACGCAGCGTGGAAAGAATAGTGGTTCCTCATATGAGACACTATATCGGCAATCTTTGTTCGCTTCCCATTCCCGCCATACTTGCCGAGGTACAGCGCAACAATGACTAGCTTCAGCCGCTCCCATCGCTCTTGATGGCTGCACCCAAGGAATTTATCTTCCTCGGACTGCGGGAAAAGGTATGGTGGTAGATTGTCCATAGGTGGATGCGAGGAGAAGAACTAACAGACAGGTATTGAATATAAGGGAAATCAGGAAGTAAATGGCAAGCGTATGCAACTTGAATGAATGAATCTTGAGGATGTCGGTAAGATGATGATGATGATGCTGGAGGAAAAATTACCTGCAGTAGAGTTGCGCCTTAAGTAAATGCCGGAATCAGGCTGTGCGTCACGCTTGGACATGTTGTTTTGCGAACCACCAACACAAGGCAAAACGTTGTGTAACTTGATACCCAAACCAACCCGGCAATAAGCGGGTCTGCAAAACGTCATGAACCAATCCCTGCCTCTCACTCAAGCCACTGTCAGTTGGCATATGTTGAAGCATGGATGATCGACTGAGGCTGAGGCTCTCAGGAAGGAGGACGGGTACTTAGAGTGGGGCGTTCAAAACGTCAAGAGCCTTTGAGACGACGTTACAAAACGTCGCAGACAAATCAGAGCAATCTGGAGACATTTTCCATGTTTCAGGGGCATTTTTTTTCATGGCCTGTCCCCACCACCCTTCTTGACAAAACGTCACTGGCCAATGAGATGTTTGAACGTTCATCATCAGATTCTTAATTTTCAGAATTGGGAATCAGATACCCTGAAGAGTAACATCATGGCTGAGGAAAACGGGTTTTCATGCTAGCAGCCGCTACAGGTAGCCAATGATGAGACTACAATGAATACGAAGACGATTCTGGCTGCAATTTAGTTTCCAGTCTGATGTAATATTGCACTTGGCTTGGTCTCTGTCTTGTAATTTCGGTGTGAAATTCTGAGGCGGCCTCAGGAGTTAGTAATGCCCTACCCGCTTGCTTCTGCTGGCCACAGCAGTCGCCCAATCTTTTAGTGACGGGTCGTAATGTACCTCGAACGGAGTCCAAGTCTTCTTCTCTATATAAAGATGCTCATCGGCGCTCCCGAGCTCACGCTTTCTCGTCCTGCACACATCCTCCGTCCGAACCTCCCAGACTCACAAATCTTCCGTAACCTTCTTTTCTTATTCTTCTAGTAGCACCCAAAAGACTAAAATCCCTTGTTTTTCAGCTAGGGCACCTCATATACTGCGACACTTCTCCTATTAGTTTATCCGTCTCCATCGCAAGCACAACCACTATGTCTTCCGGCAATTTGTGAGTCTCCCATGCTTTGTCTTTCCTATGTAGTAATCCATACTAATAATTGTTGTTGTAGGGCATCCTCTAACATCCCAAGCCTCGAAGCTACCTGCGGCAGCCCTGCACCCCCTTCCACCAAACAAGACGAGCCACTTGGTGATAACTTGGTCAATGTATCAAGTGCAATCTTGATTTCACAACGCGAGAAGACAAAAAAGCAAATCCAGGACTTGGCCGGCATTGGATCACAATTTGTGAATAGTATGTTGATCTTGAACAATTCTTCTTTCGACATCACTGACAGTTTCTTATCATAGACCCTCCACTGGAACGCTCTCTTTTGTGATACATAGCTCAGATGTCATGGGCACATCTTTACTTTCCCAAAATTGATTCATGTCAGACATATCTACTATGCATCAACATTCGAAACGTGATGTCTACATTATTTCTATCCGCCCTTCCCAAAATTTAGGCTTGTTCCAACATTGTATGGAATGCAGCAGCTTTATGCATGTTGGTTAGATATGAGACGCTTTACCTATCGAGTAATAACCTATACCCTAATTCCCTCGTGACCCCATGCCTCCAGCCTCATGCCTCATAATCTCACACAGCATCGTGCGTCTCTTTTAAGGGAATGAGGGTCTGATGGCAGATTCTGGTGTCACGTGAATAATTTCATGACAATTAACCGCTCCAGGCCAACAAATAATAATAGAGACTTTGGTTAACTATCACAAACTACTATGGGTGTGTAAAGCAATTGATTTAGCACGTTCTTACCATAAACGTCTTCCATAGCACTTGAGAAATCGTTTTCTTACTACCACATTGATCAGATCCCGAATACTCTCCTGCATTACGTTCATATTGAGGCTGCAGCAAAAAAGAAAAACGAAAACCAGGTCTTTCACGATAGTATATGGACCAACTGATGAGCCACATTATATATCTAACAGTCAGGTTTGTGGAAGGAAATCGTGCCGTCGCTGGATTTACAGCTCTGATTGACCTCAGTGAAGATTCGAGACTTGAGACATGACACGTGACAAAGAAGTTGCTTACCACAAATCCATTTGAAACCAAGGAAATGCAATATTACGTAACAGATTATTGCGGAGTGAAGGGCATTTAGATGTCAAGAGATAATCACTGAGATCCAAGCGTTACGAAGTGTTAGTGATTTCTTGGTCGTAGGAACAGCTTTTAGACCTGCGCTGCTGATTCACTATTAATAGAAAACACAACATCACAAACATACTTCCTGAGAGTTACTCAGATATTATGTGCCATATTTATTCCTCTGTCACTTGATCAAGAGATACCAATTAGTGTGATACCTGTTGCACATACAAATAACCACCGACCTCACTCAAGTATAAAAGGCCCTCAAGCTTGCTGCCCAGCTATTTCTTCCTCCTAACTTGACCAAACATTCCACAGCCCACCTAATCATTGAAGACCTCCTAAACATACTAAAAAATACTAAAACAAGCTTTTAAAATGTCTGGCGACAAGATAGCCTTCTTCCGCTTCAACAGAACTTCAAGCGGTTCATTTACCAAACCGTCTATCAAGCCAGTCCAAGACAAATTCGGCACAAGACTCAGATCTATCATGATTGATAGTTTTACCATGACAGCTGAGATCTACATGTCCTCAGAGGACGATCTAGATCCAACAAGGGACAAGTTATTTGATGTCTTGGAGAACCTGGACCTCAATTCACATTTCTTTCCCTCTGATATGATGGTATTTGAGAGAAACGGAGATAAGTTCATTGTGCATTACCATAATGGTAGTGGAAAGATGGAAAGGTGTACCAAATGTAGCCAGAGTCGCCACTGCAGGAACAGGAAGTAGAGTGGGACGGAGGAGGGTGGAAGAGTGAGTTTTGGCAGAGGACCTTAAATGAGTTGAGATTCGCCGTGCTATCGTGCTAGTTTGAATACAACTATGTCTTATTAGTTGAGTATGAAACAACAAAACGTATAACAACGTGATATCTAAGCGCTATATTTGACATGACCCCCTTACCAAAAATCTGGTTATAATTGTAACCTCCTAAAGTGATCTGTATCAATTCATCAGCCATATCAGCAAGCCATCTTTGAGACATAGTCGAGTATTTGCTTGTAATAATTCTAGTGCGAAAAGCGCAGATAACACATAGCATAAGGATCTGCTCTGCGTATATGCTTATTAGGTGTACCAGAGAGATTTGCAGGTCATCGGTCATCTTTCTTTCGGGTGATTAGTTGCTGTGCCTTAAACATAAATCTCTTGCATAGGTGCCATTATGCAATAGTGCACTGAAAAGGAATCATTTCACAGATCGTGTAACCAGATGACCCTCATCAAAGTGAGCAGTAGTCGTACATTCGTGGTGATAGCTTTCCAATTGTATATCAATCAGAGTTAGGATTCAAGTATATAAACCTGTCCGAGGGCTCTAGCAGAACAAAGTACTCATGAGTCCGAGAGCCCTTTTGACCAGTCTTAATATTTAGATTTGAGCGGAAGCCGAGTGATAAAAAGAGATGGGTATGGGAAGTCTTTGACCGGGAAGTGGTACAAGACATTTTCGACGAGGAAGAAAGAGTTGTGTTACATACATGTCATTTACTGGAGCCAAGATTTGAAATCATCATAAAATAGGTGTAAGGACACTGATACCGAGAAAATGAAGAAGGACTTGTGGAAGCTCCTAGAGGGGTTTGGGTTTATCGAGGAGTTTGAACCTATGAACCTCGAGATCGACGACTTCAACAGATAACGTACTGTGGTGAATTCCTGCATGGAAAGAGCTGGTCTTCAAACGGATCAAGGGGTTTAGGGGCGAAGAGCAGACTCCGATAGAGGAGCTTTACGAGGGTAAGGTTCCTATTTCAGCCGACATGGGACATAGGTGGATGGTATTCTCGATAGAAGCTGGGTTCTACTCTCGTTTGTGCGATAGAAACAGTTCGGGAAAAAGATCTTTTTCCCCACCGATACCTTCCTCTTGCTTTCTTTCGCCACCTGTCTCGAATGGACGTTTATATGGCCGTTAGTTGCTTGACTTTCGTATATTGGCATGTGGTGACTAACGGGCGACATACACAAGACCTTTCATTTTACTATAGGTCTCACTCAGTCATAACTGAAGCGCCGGCATCGATTAAAAATGCCCCGAGAAAAATTCTGCATACAACGGGCACCATAGCACTCGCGACGCAGGCAGCTCTTTTATCTCCATCATGATGATATGTAGCTTTTCAATTCAAACCTTCGTAAACTGTCCATACAAAAGGAATGATTAAGTCCAAACCCAACCTTCATGCTACTTCAGAATCGCCAACTTGACAACCGTAATTATGCTGCATAGTGTGTACCTGGTGGGGAACGCATTTCCTGGAGGACCTCCAATCTCTTGAGATTTTCTATTACAGCATGTGAAATGAGGACAGGCTGCTAAATAGTTTGTTTCGAATATGGTTTGTAATGTCTGTTTCGGCAAATCTCTTGGAGATCATTCCGCCCACGAGTCTAGTAATCAGGCAGCCATACCAGCTTTGGCATGAAGCCTGACATCTGCTTGTACTCGGTTTCACCAACCTCTTTGCCCGTCTCCAAGTTTGTAACCGCAATCTTCAACACATCACCCTTGGAAAGGCGGCCCTTGAACTTTTCCGCAGGAAGAACTCTAGTCGCAGTTGGCTTCCGACATCTACTTGTGTTTGGCGGCCCAGCCCCATCCTTTCCGGGTCCCATTCCAAGTCGTGTCACCTGTCCGATGAAGTCCGGGTTGCCAACATCAGGAATTGTAGACTCTGCACCAGGAGTAAACACATCGATTCTGTAGCTGGAAGTAGTGCAGCCAACTTCTGTGAAGATGACATAAGGAATGAGGTCTTTCTTTTCAGGTGCTCTCAGAGAGTTGGTGACGACGGCGTTCTTGTCTTGGCCGGGCAAACCGATAGGGAGGACGACAGCTTTGCCTCCACTTGGGATACCACGGCGAATACCTTTCTCCTCAGCTGTTTTGTGGGTGGAGAAGTCAGGACTAGCAGGTTCACCATACATGTAACCGAGTGCACGTGTATCCTTGGCCATATCGCCGACAGTGGTATAGCGCCAGCGCCGAGGGTCATCGTAGTCAATTTCGGTACCGTTGTTGATGAAAGGTTGAAGTGGAAACCTAGAGGTAAACTGGTTCTCAGGATTTGCGTCCATGAATATACCAGCCAAACGGTCCATGTTGGCATGGTAGGACAGGAAGATGGGATCAAAGGCCGTGTAGGTGTTATCGGCCTAATGATGTCTTAGTACGGATCTCCAGAACTGCAAAGTGGCATTGCTTACCATATCGGGACCAACCCAACCGTGGAAGTTGTCATGAACCTGTTCAAACAGACCATCAAAATCGAAACGATAAGGATAATCTTTATCCGGCTGATTGTCACTGAAATCAGTAATATTGGCCCATGGCACTCCGAAGTGCTGAGCCGATTCTGATGTTGTATATGTCTTCTGCTGCAGGGCATGCGATATCTGATCGTGGTAGATCTTGAAAAGCTCAATTTTCTTTTTCCAGTCCTTCGCAGATGGACCTTGAGTCAAGGTCGGGTCCCGGGTGACGGTAGTACTAGTACCATCTTTCGACTTGCCGTTCAATGCTTTAGCGAAACGAAGTGGGTTTGGCCGAATTTCGCCTGAAGGGTGCTGGTAAGTCTCCTCAAGAAACATCGGAGGAATACCGGCGAACTTTGATGCTGGACAGGCAGCTTCTTTGGCAAAGCCGTTCCAGTATGGGATAGGGTAGTCGATCAGTTCTTCCACGAAGCGAAGATAAGCTCGATGCCACATGAAAGTTGCTTCTTGGTAGTGAAGACACCAATACGCGTCTGCAATAGGTAATCAGCAACCGCTATTGCATTATTGATTGGTTGGTAAGTATTTGACTTACGAAGGACTCCAAGCTCTTGCCATTTAATTTTGGGTCCTAATTCCCTGACTTTCAGGACATCGTCCAGCTTCGTCTGGTACTTCACAAGCTCCTCCCTGCTCAGACTCATGATATCCCTTCTTACTCTGTAGGAGATAGGAGGATCGATAGGCTCAGGAATGATTGGTACGGGACTTTCCGTATGTTCTGCCCTCGCATCCTTTGGGAAGCCATGGTTCACCCAATTGCGAAATATCTCGAGAGCACTCTCAGGCCAATAATGATCTGGGTTCCTGGTAATAGGCATCGCTTGGGATCTCAGATGCTTGTAGATACCAACTGCTCGCTTTTTGACATCGTCGTAGTTGGAAAGATCCCATTGGCCCCAGAACTGCATCTCGCCGATCCATGTTTGGCCTACTTCCTTGGCGTTATTGGTTACCCAGTAAGGTGCCTTGATCATTGGGAGGATATCATCGTCCCAATTAGCTACCTTGGGTACCTCGTATTTGGATACCGACGGCCCTATCGTGGTCATATTCGGAGAATTAGTTAAGTCGAGATTACTGGAAGACTCTTGCTGTTGTGTTGACGGAAAATCTGATGTGAAAGGAGCATTGTCTTTATGCCGCCTATCTATAGTGGCAGTAAACTAAATGGCTATGGATAGGGAAATTGTGTAGGCACGTAGCGAGGGGGATCGGGCTGACACCAACCTCAGCCTCTCAGGTAGCTCAATCTGATTCTCTTCTCAGCAACGCTGCGGCTAACACCCAGAGTCCCGACTAAGAAGGGCTACAAAACAAGTATAGACTAGTGCAGCACCCACCACCCCTCCTGTTCCGAAAATGAATGGCTGTAGATAAGACCTCACTAGCTTGGGTCGAGAATATTTAGTGTGCTGGTAGGTGGCGAGCTGAAATTTAGTGTGACTACCCCTCTTGTTGCGGCGGCATGAATCCTCCATGGCAAATGAAAGACGGTGGCAATGCCAAGAGGGTCTTGGGTCTAGCCTTCCAACGATATCTCACGCGTTTCTAAGCCTTGTCATTACTGGCTGGGCGGTCGTAGTGGTATGTGAAAGATCTTATACCACTGCATACAAAGCCTGCATGCTATGCACGCTAACAAGAAAAGATGATTAACCACACACACCGGTCCGTGGTGAACCTGGGTGTACGCAAAGTGACAAATAAGCCGGAAAGGAGCCAGACATTTCAATATCACAACTGAAGATTGCATATGAGAGCGGTGTGGCTGTTATCTCAGCATGTCTCAATGCGAAGAAGTTCCTTACCAAGCATCTACAATGCATCAGTTTACAGGAAATTTTCCCGGCCAACAAGTTTAATGCAACATTCTTCAGTTAGACACAATTCCTAAATTTTTCAGCTTCCCTCAAGAACGAAACAGGATTGCTTCGATTCTTTCCCGTTTAGATTATGTAAGAATCGGTTCAGCGCATGATTGAAAGCGGGTGCAGGATGATTACTTAGTACCTGAATCAATGTTGAAATAGCTAATGACTTAATGCCTCTTGTCTCTCTAGTAAATGATCTTCGGCTTGAGAGCTTGGAAGTCTGGTCCGTTGGGAGGACCAGGCTCCGGCATGCCCATGTAGTCAACCGGACCCTCCTTCGCCGCTCCCCTTAGTTCCATCACCTTGATATCAGAGTTCGTCACAACAGCATTCACCTCTCCACTCTCCAAAGTCGCCATCTTGTTCATAGCCACGATCTTGGGAGCACTTTCAAGAATCTTTGGCTCAACAACTGGCTTCTGTACATACGGCTCTGTGTATGTAATCGCAGGCTGGGGTTTTCCAGGCCACTCCTTCGTCGCCTTTTCAGGCTTTGGCCCAACAATACCAGAAACACTCATGAAGATATAATCTGCAAACTGGCTTCCATAGTGAACGTAGCGACCACCATTGTTTTGATCAAAAAGGTCACTGACATTGAGATCTCGACTACCGTCCTCTGTCTTCATGCCTTTGGGAATAGAGACACGGAGATGAAGGCCCATGTTCTTGGTGATGTCGCCGCGATCGCACCAGTCAAAGACGCCATCTGGAACGGGACTCATTTCTCGAACGTTCCCTCGTCGCTTGCCGGTGCGATCTAGGAGGAAAGATGAGAAGTCTGCGTCGTAGATGTACAGAGCAATTGGGTCTTTGACGGAGATTGTAGCTGGGATGGGGAGTACTTCATCGCGTGCGAGACGACAGACTTCATTGACTGCTGCGCCAATCTAACCATATTTAGCCTTATATATCTGATAGGGGAAAATGTCTCTTACAGTAGGGTCTGAGTTTCTACCCGGATTACCATAGGCCGAACCATCACCACAGAGCGTAATCATATTAGTGATAGGCTCTCCATAAACCAAATCTGTTCGAGTGACAGTAGCTTGAGCAGCGATATCAATCTCAGCACTGAGTTGGTTGTTGATCTGGATCAGATGAGCGATGGTGCCAGTGTTGGTATGGCCATTCCACTTGTTGAAGATATCATAAGTTCCATCTTCTTTGACGAGGTCATCACCTTTGATCTGATCCGCAAAATTAGGGTTCAACTTCTTGTAAATGTTGAGAATCTTGTTGTTTGGCTTGAATTTTTGAGGGGCGGGGTTCTTGATAGGAGTTTCCGTGAGAATGGGATTGTACTTTGCCAGCTCTTCCCAGTACTTTCTCCAAGTTAGTTTCAATGATCATTCACGAAAGGTTTGGCTGTTACCTACTTCTGGGCCTTCACAAGTGAAGCTCACAACTTGAACATCTCCGTCCACCTTTTTTGTGGACCATTCAAGATACTCATCCATCACCCAGCGATCTTCTCGCCGTTGAGCAATTTCGACAACTTCATCTTCTCCTGTCTGTGGATTCTTCTGATGGAACTTGAGGATCAGAGGAGGCACATCACGACCTGGAGGAGCGCGCTGGTTCTCCGGATCTTCTGCATATGCCCATCGAGCATCATCTGTAGGTTGTCTAATCCTGACCTTGGGTTCTGTCAGAAGAGTTTCCAGCACATGGCTCAATTACATACATTCAGAGGAAAGCCAACCCAAGTGATGGGCACAGACGGAAGAGAAGGATCGTAGGCGAACTGTGTGGGGTTGAAGAACTGGGTAAGAATACTTCGCCCAGGCTGTCTACCAGCTATCTCGTCGCTGAACCAGCCATCGACAGTCTTTGACCATCTATCCAGTTGATCATCCTCAAAGTCTTTCAAAAAGGCGGGAGGGTGAAACTTGTCAAGTTTCTGGAGTGACATCTTGCTTGTTGACAGAGAGCAATAACTGTGACGGCGATGATAATCGAGACAACAGAGTAGAGATTTGATCACGAGAGACGAAGGGAAAGGATATCGATCTCTTGTTTGGGGACTCTTGAGTACTAGGAAAGTGATGATCAAGTTGCCGCTAGTCGGAGGTAATCATCCGAGATATGTGATATCTTCTGCATATGTCCTCGACTGATAAGTCTCGACTTTTCGAGGCTGGCTGAAACTTAATCATTGACCGAGAACTAATGCATACATTCTCACTGCAGGAGCTCGCGTTACAAAATACCGAAAACTGTTGGGCCCTCAACAGGGCGGTGAAAGCCCAAATCGTATGGGCATTCTTCCATGAACGAATAGTGTCGTCAAGATGAGAGCCTCGCAGCTTGTCAGCATTCAGCTCTTCTCAATTCGTTGAGGCCTATGTCTCACTTGGGCTACCATAACGTATATGAGCGAATAGAATCACTATCAACGCGTCATCCAATATTCCAATCAACAGTGGTTGCGGGAACACACTTCTCATTTAAGCTAAACTCCCTATCTTGCATCGATAATTCACGGTGAGCATGCATCTGGCAATAGGGTCTAGACCAGCCTACGTGCGGGGTATCACCAATGTTTCAGTTACAGATCGTAAGCGGAAAATTAGTGGCTGGGCCGAGCCTAGCCTGTGATGGAACTCAGCTGGCCTGGAGTAAGCCACAAACGGTCATTTTGCTAATCGCAGAGACTCAAGTGGTCGAAAAAGTTGCAGTCAGACACCATACGTATGCTGAAGGTCGAGAATGGAATTCGTGTATGCATCGGACGTATGTGATGCAGCCTCAATGGCGTCTGCGATGTGACAACGCGAAAGGACAGGCATAGTCAGCTTAGCCTCTGACCAAAGACACTCTGGCTTCTGGTACCGCCTTATTCTGTATCGCAGAATATCGCACCGTTCAACAGCCCGGCATAAATCCTCAAACAATTTCTTCCAGACCTCTCTCCCACTGTCAATCGCAACACTTTACCGAAAGAAAACAGTAATCATGGTCGACCCCAAGCGTGGCAACTATGAGGACATCAACCAGAAACTCTGGTACCGAAAGTTCATCCGTGGTATCAATCCTCAGTCAAATGAGCCATACCCGGATGTCGATACACCAGCAACAGAGGAGCAGCTCAAATATGACTTTGTTGACTATTGGGGCAAGCGCCTGCAGTCTGATATCGCTTTTCGGAAGCATAACACCTACAATGAGCTGATGTCGCAATTCTGGGGTATGTTGCACTCACTGGGTCGGTACAGCTACCTAACTGTGTACAGAGGATGATAATATCATTTTGCAGACATACGCCGTCGCAGACGGCCAAACTGTTCCTAGAAACAAGCAGAAGGATTGGTTTAGATCCGAGCTTCGCTTCATCTCTGTCATCTTTCCTGCTGATGCGAATCACAAGAAGGGGGATAAGGCACCGATTGCGTCGGTATCGTGGGCTCCTTGGTTTGTTCTTGTAGCGGCGTAAGTGATTACCCCAACACCGATAGTGTAGACTAACAAGCTTTCGAGTTCCTCTGCCATCCATTCAGAGAAGGATATTCTCCACATCATGAGCTGGTCGCGTGATGATGGCCAGTTCAGATACTATGCTGTGAGTACGACTTTTATTGAACCGGTGTACATGGAATGCTGATCAAGGTAGCGCGATCTTATTATGAACAATGAGGCGACGGGCCAACACGGTTGGGTATACCTCTGCTCTTCCATGGATGCCTTCGATGCTCCTGGCAAGGCATATCTTGGTCCTCTAAACGGCCATGTGAACGGAGGTATTGTGATGAAGGAGATTCACAAGTAAGTCTTACTTATTCGGTAAGGCATCATCTTACTGATAAAATGATAGACCATGGATGCACTGGCTCGTCGGTGGTAGAGGCGTCACTGATCTGCTTGACTTCGATCGCGCTAATGAACTTATGGAGGCCCCATGGCTTACCCATCCGGGATTCCCTCCCCTCTACGGAGCAAGTGTACAATCTGGAGAGACCTTCGAAAGAATTGTGCTTGACTCACTTAGAGTCTGGTTCACTAGTCGAAGAAACAAGGACTTCATGACAGCCAACGGAGAAACGGAAGAACGTCCACGTAACATCCAGCGTTGGGCAGCTCACTTCTTTTTGACCACCAACATCAATATCGCTGCTACCTCGAACAACGCGAACATTGTTCCATCGGATCATTTCTTCAGTTATGAGATGCTCAGAGGATACAGTGACCTCTTGGTGAGTCGTTTCATCTTTTCCGAAAAACCCGTTTACTAACAGTCTCAGCCCAACAGAAACATGTACGATAAAAAGTGGCTAGCAGGCCACGTGCTTGATGAACCACCGGCCGCCCTAACGGCCTGGAACAAAGAACAATTCGGAAACGCCACGCACAAGTACTACAGCCAAGAAGACTGGTTTGCAAACTACTCCATTTCGTCATTCCAGTACGATGGACCATCGTATCTTTGGGCCTCACGCGAACTCAAGCTTTGCACTTTACAAGAGGTAGTCCATAAGGAACATGCACAGCTCATCGTACCCAAGAACGTGCTCGCTGGTGGCGTCATGATGGGTACCCTCGAAGATGGCAAAGAGGACATTCGCGGCGGAGCTCAAGTCAACTTTGCTGTTCAGCAGTGGGGCGAGGGTGATAACCCTTGGGTCATTCTCCAAAGCTCTGTTGATGACGCCCATGGTGTATGGATGGCGCAAAGGATGTTCCTGGGAGATGACAAGAATGCGGCCCGATGTCAACTCTTTTCAGAGAAGACCTTCAACGCTTTGCAGATGGTTGACTTTTGGAACCCAATTTACTCGTGGAGGCGGCTCAAATTGATGCAATACATCCCTGTTGCAGCTCAACTGGTGGATACGCCCACCAAAGACCCAGTCACTGGTGAAGACGTCTACACCTACGACCTCGAGCAGAACTTCATCGACGCTGTCAAGAAAAGAATGAGCGGCAAAGGCGATCTCAAGAAACTTCAAGATAGATGGCCCGAAGCTGAGTTCCTTCTCAACCTGGAGAAGCCCCTCATTGAGCACCAAATCCGCATCAACAACTACACCAACCAAATCGCACAGAACCTCGGCGACGCAACATGGATTCTCGAGTATCTCAAGCTCGCTGAATCTCGCCGCCGTATGTTCCGCCCCATGCCAATGAACTTCTTCGGAAGCAACATCCCCTACTGCCTCGCCATGCCAATGAACCATCCATGGCTCGAAATGACAGAGAAATCGTCTGTACGGCCAATTCCCAAGAGGGGTGTTGAGGTTTTGAAGGCTTGGTTAGGATCGCTGGCTGGTGCTGATCCCAATGTCATCCCTGGAAAGCAGACTCTCAAGGAGATTAATAAGATGATCAAGGAGAATGTCGAGCAGGACGCTGCAGGAGTGCCTATTAATTTGTTACCTAGGCCCTCGACGATGAGAATGGCTTGTCAGCGCTTTATCGCGGTGACGAATCCTGAGACGTCGGAACGGCCTCATAGTTGTCCTTTTATGGCAGGAGAGCATCTGGTTTCGGCACATACAGCGGTTGAGGCTTGACGATGGCAAGTTTAGTGTTGTAATCAGTTGTCAAATCCAATCTCTATCCTCAAGTTCATAACATATCGTCATTATCGCTCTACTTAGAATGTATAGTGATTTTACATAGTAGCTGTCCTTCATTTCGTGAGGCTTGCCCCAGAGGCAAGACCCGATATCCCTCCATTAGATTCTCCACTTTGGCGATGCCTGATGTAATCTTCACAGATCGACCATTCAACGTGCCCTTTACGGACCATTGCATAAACGTGAGGTGAGAACAGTTCGTCTCAGCCGATAGGTCCAACGTCTCATCGAAAACAATGTCTGGGCCTTGCACTGGCACAGGCGTACTTCGCACTTGCTGGATCGATATGTCTGGTGCTAATAGCTTCAACTTAATGTAGACTGTCCCGATTCCCGACAGACCATGTAAGCCCTTGCCCATAAGAACATCTATTTGAACTCGTATTTGTGCTGGCTCGGGCTGTGTTTTGAGCACATATCCCGACGTTGCATGAAACATCGCTTCATTTAGACCTATGTACAAGTCATCAGTCTGGCAGTTTAAAGCCGCCATCTGAACACCGTATCTCCAGCACTGCAAAGGATCAAAATTTGATGAGTCAACGCGGTTTGGATCTGGATATACTCGAATGAGGTGCTGAGTTCCTGATAGTCCAAGTGAATTGTTGTTCTTTGTGTGCTTCTTTACGTTTCTCTCTGAGACGGAGTAGATGAAGTTTCGATGTGTGTCGAAATCTGCGTCTTTGGGTAACCGTCGACTGGCTCCATATACAGCAAGACTTTGTAGCAAATCGCCTGACGGACTCGTGAGTTGCCATTCCTCGGTAGTTCTTAGCCGTCCAGCAGCTGTTCCCATATGACTCCCAGGGCCTGTTGGGGACTTGCTTAAGTCAAGTTTTTGAGGTGGCAGCGGCTCCTGGCACGATTCCAAATCTTGAGCCACCTTGACCTTGAGCAGAATCTTTCCGCGAAGCTGATTTGGCGAAGGAAGCTTCTGTGAAGACGGATTCAGTGGTTCGACAACCAATCTGGACTTGAAGATCTCGACTATGGTACGAGCCATTGCGTCTCTCTGTGCAGGACTGCAGTGCACTTCTAAGGACAGCCACAAAGGCAGGTCTGAAGAAAAGAAAGCATAAGTGTTGATAGTTTCAATAACAGATCGAAAGCTAATGGAGGTTGTCAAACTGTATCCGTGTTTGACAATGGGTTGCCCGTCTCTTCCATCCCAGCAGTCGACCTCTACAGATCGACAGCCTGCAGAAAGCGTAGCGATGTAGCCTTCCAGTTTCGATCGCGCAGCGACTTGACGGCCAACAAGGTATGTGTTATGTGATGATGAGATGAAATATTCATTGATAGGACGATTGAGGTCTTGATGGAAAGGTCCGGTTCGAATAGCTGAGTTTTTTCTGGAGAAGAGATAATCCACTAGGTCATCTAATGTTACGTCTGAAGCGGATTTGATCTCATCATGAGGTCTTTTCGAATCGATGACAGTGCTAGAAGAGTCACTGAACGGCGCTGGGATCTTCTCGATGCCGGTCTTCTTGTCTCCTTGCATGTCTCTCCGACCATCCGATAAAGCTTTCAGAGCTTCTAAGCCGACATTCTCCTTTTCGCGTTTCAGGATCATCTCCAACAAGAGATGTTTGAAATCTAAACATGGGGATGGGATTTCGCCTGAATTATGATTCTTGACAGACTTCGATTTTTGTAACTCATATATACCATTGTGGGGATCTCTGACGTCTTGAGCAGCCTGTCTTGTAGACGACACGCTCTCGATGTCAGTCGCGCTCATGGACCGGCCATAAAACATAAGATGGGACATTTCGAGAACGGCAGGAAGGAGGAAAATAGAAATGAGCACGGCCGCATGCCCACAAAGAATGATATAGGCGATGAGCATCCTGCCAGAGTGACTCGCGACTCCAGGAACAAAGCCAATGTGCAAAGCGAACAAGACGAGTCTTAGCACGGATAAAACCCCAGCAAGTGATATCAAACATGCAAATCTGGTCCAGA
This sequence comes from Fusarium beomiforme, assembly GCA_002980475.2. Taxonomy (NCBI): domain Eukaryota; kingdom Fungi; phylum Ascomycota; class Sordariomycetes; order Hypocreales; family Nectriaceae; genus Fusarium; species Fusarium beomiforme. Next base: position 18,345 of record PVQB02000183.1, read on the forward strand.
GCACCATTGCTAGCAACTGAACAAGCTCACATCCGAGCAGAACACCAATTTGAATAATGGTGTATGTTTGCAAGCCACCGATAACACTGCCTCGGAGGAACATCAACGCGAACAATACCAACGCGTAGTATTGGCGCCCAGACTCGGGGTCTTTGTTCAGGCGACCGGAGCTTTGGATGACGAGAGATCCCATTTCGGAGTCGCGGGTCCAACTCCACCAAAAGCCTGCTAATAGGACAATCAGGATAATGATTGCCATTGCTGAGTTTCGGTACCCAAAAATTTGGTCGTCAAGAAATTGGTATATTGCCCAGGCACTAAGGGGAAGCATGAAGCAGCTGAGGAAGAGTCTGATGACAGCCCAATATCGGTCCTTGAGTTGCGCTGCAAGGGTCGCAACGGTGAATCCCGTATTTGAGTCGCGGTTATTCAGCCTGAAGCTGATGTATGAGGATAAGTAGAGAAATAAAAAGATAATGAGGGACAACACAAAGGTGTTCATCCAGCTCTGCGGCTTGACAGGTGACCCCGTCATCTGGGTCAACAGCTCCAAGCCCGGGGCACCAGTAATCGTTCCATTGTGTTCATAAATGCCGTCGTTGACACCGGCGCGTGGATAAGGAGAGGAAGTTTCTACAATCCCCACCGGAAGCATCAACGTAGACCAGCTACAGAGTCCGACAAGAGGTTGGAAGAAACCTGGGTATCGAAGACCCAATGCGCCTGAAAAGAAGATAAATTGGATATATGCTAAAAGACCGATGACTCGTGCGATACGGCCGTTCTTGGGGGTTAAGGATTTGGTGGTTGGTTGGTCCGGCCAACATGCTGCGAAGCAGGTCAAGGCGAAAGTAGCGATAGGAAGCCACAGACTGAGAAGGCGGACGGGTTCTGGAACGGCGGGAGTCAAGACTGCGCGTATGCAAGAGAGTGTTTTGTTATCCTGTGATGTCATCTCTAGGGTTGTTCGGAACGTATCGAGGAAAGCTGATCGATTGAATGAGGATGCGATGGTGAAATGAGCCCTTGAGCCGAGCCATTGCGAAGTGTAACACGACATGTTGACGATGTCTCCTGGGACTTCCTTTGAATCGCTTGCATAGTCAATAATCGTGAATTTCGGCCTGATAACACCTGCATCAATCATGCAGGCATTCCGATCCGCCTGTCCAGCGATAACATCAAACTGCCACTCAAACCCCTCTCTCCCTGCTTCAACCCTTGCGCGAAAACTCTCAGGAATGAGTGAAGAATTAGTAACTGCATCAGCACAGTCTTGAAACTGCACATAGGCAGCCGCTGCCAAGAGGGTGAAGGGAGTGACTCTTGACAGCTTCATTGCTATCGTCTCGATTCGGCCATGGCGGGATGTGAGAGATCAAATTGGGCTGCAGGTGGATCTTTTCTGCATGCTGGCTTTTCATTTTCTCCATCCCTCGTTCCTGGGAGCCGGGACTAATGACTAATCTCATGGGGCTATATTTAGATGAAACGGCCAAGAAGTGCCTAGTGGTGTTTATTTTAGGGCGGACATGACATACGAGGTGGTCCACTTCGGAACATGCCATTTCATCTTGACTGATGTTTGATGGGTAAAGTAGTGTCAAGAATATCCATATCTGTACCGGACCCCTAGATAGACTCACTGGCACTTGAGAAGTCCCTGGCGGGGTCGTGTGTTGACTTGATATCACAGATATACCATCCATTCATTGTCTCCGGCTAAAATGCCGAATCCCAAAATTGGAAACCGAGCTTGCGGGGGATATCCCTGAAAGTGGGGCTGTCACTTGGAACTACGTCATTTCATTACCCTAAAACCATCCGGAATTCTCGATGATAACACCACCGCAGATTGTATTTGAGTATAAAAAAGGTTGCTGACATAGAGAAAGGGATCATGCGATCTTGGCATATCTCAAGCGATCTATCAGAGCTCAAGATTTGGGTCTTGAATTTGTAAAGCTTCCAAAAGTTCTACTAACGGATGTCAATATGGTATGCCTGGTTTATCCGTTGGTGTTTACACCACCTACCGAGAGTGTGCGTGCCATTGAAACTACGTGGCACTGCACGAGAGGTTAATGGGAAATTTAACGCCATGTCATACAGCTATCACACTGCTGCTGATATGATAAGGGCCGTTTATTGTGTACAATCTCGCAATTTCCATACCCATAAATACCCCAATATTCTCCAGCTCCTGTTTTCCTTTCTAACCTCCTGACACCGATCTCCTAAATCCACACACAAACGTCTAACAGACCACCTATCCCTGACAAATTTTGACCGACAAGTCCAGGTACGAAAATCTCTGTGTACATAATGAGCCTATTCTAATATCATATCAGATTTTTGTCAACATGGCCCTGGATACAAGCAACTTGAACTATCGCATGGCGGATCATTTTCGGGATCATTAGTGATTGTTGGATTGACCTGCTGCAGTGCGGTCAAGAAGAAGGGTAGATATTTAGTTGCTTGGTGGCAAGTTATGCTTGTATTCGTAGTCAAGGCCAAAGCAAAAAGAGGCTAGCATGCAAGCAGAAGCACATTTCATTCCGAACTGAATAGATAAATGGTATTTACGACCGATGCTCGGATAAGTTGATTGAGGTCTTTATGTCTCTTGTGCCAGGAAAGTCCGGGCTCATGCAGTCAGCTTACATGGGCAGCCAAACCAGTTGGCAGAGCCCTTGTCACCTACATGGGCGACAATGAAGTTCGCAATATCCAAGTAAGCAAGCAGGTGGCTGAAATACGAAACAGTGAGGGATAAATCATCCCAAAGCATTAAAATAACAATCGTTGAAATAAACACTACTATTTTTCACCGTGCTCGTTGGCCAATGAAGTAGAAGCATTTATTGATCTTCAGTAAGGTCGCAGCCAAGCGTTGTGCAGCACAATCAACCAACCACATATTATGTGGACTTATGATTTTCCGTCTCCTTGCATATGAGGCTGGGACGAAACAATCGTCTGATACAAATCCTTCCCCCATCTCTCGTTACGGTCCGCAGAGTAGGTCGCTAGTGCCCTAAAACAAAACTCGTGGATAACTTCAGCGAATTTGTCGCAAATATGCAACGGCTTCATTTGTTGTGGAAATCCAAGGCAACAAAGACGACGGAACAAGGTGGACCGGAGTCGGTAAAGGAGTTTGGTCTCCATACCTTGATCCCGAAAGATTCTATGGCACTAGAGCATATCGACCTCTTGCTATAACGCCGGACCATAACCCGCTGGAACCAAGAGAACTTCCTTTGCGCCCAGAAGGGAAAACATTCTCTCACCTAGACTACGATCTGGTACGGCCATTCGAGACGCATGTCAAGTCAATATGCGGTAATTTTGTCAGAGTCGTCCATCGAAAGATCTACCTTGTTCACGAAACCGCACGCGAATTTCTTCTGGAGCACAAAAGTCCTGCGGATGAACAAATTGGTCGGTCACTATCGACAAAGAAGTCCGAGGATCCTTTTACAGCTTGCTACTACTCATTTTTTGGGCCCCAACCATCCCTGAATAGAAATGGGCGGCTAAAACAGGACCCTGGACCTTGGCAGCATTCTTTCTCGCTTGAGATATGCGATGCGATTCTTCTTCACATATGCACACCTTTCCTGTATATGATGGGCAAAAAGTGCAGCAATGCTCTTTTGGGATACCCTAGTGACAGTAGTCGATCCTTCCTAAAATATGCGGGAAGGTTTTGGCCAGATCATCTTCGCAACATTCGTGATAGAATTGCTCCTCAACACATTGCTTACTATGCGAATCTCTGCCATCCAAACTTCCCTGGGTTCAGAAGCTGGACCGCCGCTTTACATGGCCAGGGCCAGGCGTCTCAACTTGCGCTCGGTCGTTCTGCCGATGAGCTTCAAGATCACTATGTGAGGATGTTGGGCATTGGTCATCCCTCTTGCTCATCAGCCGACTTTGACATTAGTGATGAAGATTCTGACTCGGACAGGGGCAAGGAGTTCTCGCGCAAAGACCATGGCAGAAAGTACAAAGAATGGTACGCGAAAAAGCACAAATTTCAACAGCAAACTATTGGCTTGTCATCTAATCCGGGTTCTTTGAGTAATCATTATTTTCCTGTGGTGGCAGATGAAAATGGTTTTGTTTCGCTAGATTTTCCCGAAGGAAATCTATCTCGACCAAAATGAAGGACCGAAGGGAACTGAGGTATGGCGGAAAGTGATAGGATATCGGCGGTCGAATGGGTTAGACTTTTCGTGACTAGTAGAAAATGTCAAATCTTAAACGTGGGTAGATAATGAAACTACGCTTGGACTTGGTCATTGTACAATTGCTGGATAATATCATTGATGTTCCAGAGTTTTAAATGGCTTTACAGTATGAGAAACGACTGAGAGTAGCTAACATAAAATAATACTTTTCACCAGTCTCGGGAAATCCTGTCAGGCAGAGTACCACCGAAAGCTTGTTTTAGCGCAAATATCATCTATGATAAAAGCCAGTGATAACCCAGCGTCTCCCTCCATGATAAGCTGCACCACTAGCACGCGATTTCTCGTTTAACGTTTTCGGCAGCACCGCCTTTTTATCCGGGTTCGCAAAGGTTTTAGTCAACTCTTCATGCTTTATCAGCTTGTTTTGCATGACGTTTGAACCTATGAGAGAAGCGCTGGTGCTTAGAAAGCAGTTAAGAGATAAGCACTTGCTTACGCATCGTTTGCGATGGTTACTTGATGATGGCATCTCGTGCGGGGCTGATTGACTACGCCGCTGATGTCGTTGGCTGCCGAGGATATAAAGAACATTGAGGACTCGGAGAGTCAATTGACAACTCATGCTCTAATTAATATACCCTTTCTGTTCGTTTCAGTCAATAAACTTAGACATGGACACTTATCTTGACCCAATCAACCGCAAGTTCGCGGATGCAGCTGGTGAGGGTCCACCACTTTACACTAAGACTTATCAGGAAGCCCGAGATATTTTGGAAAGCATCCAGAGCTACAAGACTGCATCCGACATCAAGACCGAGGAGATCAAAGTGCCAGTCAAGGGTGAAGATGTCACAACTGTCATTTTCCGACCCGCTAATGCGCAAGGAACTTTGAATATGATCTTTTATACGCATGGCGGCGGATGGATTTTAGGAAGGTCAGTGATCCCAGATGAACCCAGATAAATGCTGACAGATGCAGTCCGACTGCGCATGGCGCTTTGATGGAAGACTTTGCGCGCCAAACTGGCGCCGCCGTTGTCTTTCCATATTACACTCCAGCTCCAGAGGCCCAGTACCCTGTTCAGTTTGAGCAGGTTTACGGCGTGCTCGATCACTTTGTGAACAACGGCGACAAGTACAACCTGAAAGTCGATCAATTCGGTCTTGCTGGTGACAGTGTCGGCGGTAATTAACTCCACTCTTCTCACAATGAGTCAGGCTAACCTGTGTCTAGGACACATGGCCATCGCAATGACCCAGCTAGCCCAGAGCCGCAACCTTCCCTCCGAGATCGGCCAGATTGTTTTGCTATATCCGGTCACTGACACGGCTAGCAAGTCAGAAACCTATAGGACGTACAAAGACGGCCCTTATCTCTCCGAAAAGACCATGGACTGGATGATCCCAGCCTTTCTTCCCAATGAAGAGGATCGAAAGCTCCCATTGACTTCACCCCTTCAGTATGCACCGGATGAGGTTCTCGCTAAGTTTCCGCCAACGACTGTCTTCATTTCTGGCGCTGATCCTTTAATTGGTGAAGGTGAAGCTTTTGGTCATCGTCTGCAGCAGTTGGGCGTTGATGCAGCCGTCATCAAAGCTGATGGACAGATTCACGATTTCGCGATGTTGGCTCCTGTTAGAGTTTCTCCTACAGCTCGTGCCGTGGTTGAATTGGCTTCTGCTAAGCTACTTAAAGCGTTTTCGGGTAACTAAGGGCATGTTATAGTACATTTATTTGACTTGCTACTAATAGAATGCAATTAATTCATGGCCGTTGAAAGTCGCCAGCAGGTATTCCAGGGACCAGGCCAATTCTCATGTTTATGAACGCTTGTCAAATTTGGAAGATAAATCCCACTGTGACCAATTTTACCGGAATCCTGTTCTTTCATGATCATTTGGAGACAGGCTAACATTCACTGCGCATTCAAAGAGCTATTTAGGCGCCAATATTGTGAGTCTGTCACTTCTCAAGAGTTTCTTTCAAGCCAGATATATTAGAAGTGAGGGAACTGTTCTGTGCCTTTATTACCCTCTGCCAGCCTATTTGATGCTAGGTACCTGGGTGTTCTTCGTCTCCATTGATCTCATTTCTTCCAAAAATCCATCTGTTCCATCATTGCCAACCTTTACCTCCAGAGCGACATGTGATCAGAAACCGTGTTCCATTGACTACATCCCTAGATAGGGATCACCGAAAGGATAAATGTATACGCCATTCTTGTCCAGGAGCATGACCTGGTGGATCTGCCAGTAGTCGAAAACTTTCATCTTGTCGAGAATCAGGAACAAGATATCCCTTAGTTTGGGATGATTCTTGAAATCTTTGATGATAAAGTATGTAAGTCGCCCGTCCCTTAGATTACACTCTTGACGAGTAACTGATCCAAACACATGCACAAGGGGGTCGTCACATGGCTCCCTCTTTGGATGCCGATTAGGAAGCGGTGTAAGCTGGACATGCATTTCCTTGTAGATAACCCTTGTGATAACGGGCAGTGTGTGACTAAGTTGATGAGGTGTTTACGTAGAGGCTTTCGTCCGTTCGTGTTTGTCCGTGGGTCTTGTGCTATGAGTTACAAGATGGAGAACCACTGGGAACTCTCCGTTCATATAATTAGATGAACTGCATTGTTCTTTCTGGAAATCAAATTCACACTTCCATTCGAACGGCGATTCAGGCATGCAGTATAGCATATTCAGTGAGCATAGCACTGGTGATGCTCTGTTTCTGGGAACGAGAGTGACCATTCACATGCTGAATCAGTCGCTGATGCGACTGTAAGTTTCACTTGGGTTAATTCACCTACAGCAAGACGACACCTTGATTCATGACGAAATTGAGACCGTCTCGGTTCTCAGTAACGGTTCATAATGTTCCATTCACAACCCAGGTTGATGGCAGGTGGTTACATAGCTTTGTCTGATGGGAAGCGTATTCTTATTCAACAGCAGTTTAGCTCATAAGTGATCGTTGCTTGGCAAATCTCCCTGGCCTCTCAGACTACCACCAATGAACGGGACATATAATGGGACCAACTCAACCCCCTCTAATGTCCGTACTGTAGTCAAGTTTGCGGCTTCGTTACTCGAAGCGCTTTTTGGTGTTTAGATAGATCATTAATCACGGAGATGAGCCCGAAATACATGTTTAAGAGAGTTTGATGTCTGCCAATTATAGCGTTTGTTGGTATCAAATAGTATAGTGCTATTGATAACGCGGTCACAGCGACTAACTTCCCTCGACTTTCCATCCAAATAGTTTCTTCACTGACCTTGCCGCTCATATTTTGACTGTGATCCAGAAGGGCAATTATGTGCTTGCCAAGACGGCTTTTTTCTGTTGTTCGAGACAGGTCAAGGCCATGCTCATTCACAGCGCTTTAACTTTTAGGGCAGTGACCCATGGATTATCAAGCGTGTGCCGCTGCCGGGAGCGGAGGGGAGTTCTGATTATTCCAATGATTAGACATGCAAATCACAGGCTGGAAGAGCTGGCGTGGCGATCAGTCCTCAGAGAACTCCGAAATACTACCATATCTTTTCATTACGACCCCCCGTCCTTTCTGTTTCTTCCCATAGTACATTTGCCACCCCCTGTAGGGAAACAATATTTTTATTTTAACTTATCTCTCTGGCATCCTTATTACTTGACGAAACAAGCCTCCTTGTTCACTCACTACTCTCTCCTTCAACGCGCCTCAACCCATGCACAAGGTGATACCATCATCCCTCAGGAGGTTCAAGCCTCAGGCTTCTGGCCATAGAATACAGTCCTGCGTTACATGCTTAGTCAGTATGGCTTTACAATACGTAACAAGGCACCGGCTTACACTTCTAGATACGTATGGAGAGCCGGGTCGGTTATTTCCTTGCGCATATCAGCCAGAAACAGCTGAGCATCCTCATATTTCCACTACGAGCCACATATCAGCAAAATACCAGTATAACTCGACTATCGTTGCAACTCACGCCGAGCATCTCAGTCAATCCACGAATGGAAAAACCCTCAAGCCCTTGAAGTAGGAAATGGCGGTTCCAGGCTCCCCATTGTTTCAGCGTTTTATCTTTAGGCCAAGTACCAATCGGGACCTTGATCCTTCGACCAGCGACATTAGTGAATCCGGCATCAGCAATCGACTGCTGCATCTTATCATCCCAGAAGAAAGATTTTCCTGTAATACTCTCGATCTTCTTGAAGACCTCTACCCACTTGTAAAACGACGACTCAGGTGTCAAGGTATCGTCATCACACTTTGCCTCACCCCAGAGATCGACACTCTCTACCCAACCGCCAGGCTTCGTGTGCCTTCAGAATGTTAGTGGGAGCGGACTAATGGAGCATTATCTCGTACTTGAAGGCTTTTCGATATAGTTCCGTCCAGTCAGGGATACAACCTAACATAGCGCGGACGTGGACAAAGTCGAAGTTGTCGTCGGGGTAAGTCCATTCATTGTTAATGTCGTCAACTTCGAATCTGCAGTTTGGAGGGACAAAGCTTGGCTGGATGGGAGAAAGGTCGACGCCGAGCACGTCAGCTGAAGGATGTTGGTCGGCAAATTCGCTGTCCGTGTAAGTCTTTGCCCTTGAGAATTATTGCGACGGCGTCAACTCACATTGCCCAGATTCCAGTTCCGCAGCCTATATCAAGAACTTTCTACAGCTCGTTTAGACGATGAAACGACAGCGATTGGGTCAAGGTATTTACCTGCGGGCTATCGCCGATGGGAGCCTCGTACAGCTGATCGTTTAAGATGATTCTATAAACCTCATGCCTGTCAAAGATATTAGGAGACTGCCAGTATTGCCTGGGGACGCTAATCTTGCATGAGATCCTCAGCTTCTTGTTGTCGATCGTCATTGGGAGCCCTGATCATGGTGTAAGCTAAGCATATGCTATAGAAGCATTTTAGCCAGTTTACCAATAGGATCCATCCTGGTAAGCATGGTATCTTCGTCCATTCTCCCATTTGAAAGCCATAATGGAAGACCGAAGGGATTCAGTATCGGTTATTCCAGTGCTACAACTGTGTAAGTGACTATTGAGAAACCATTACTTCCATATTGACTGACGATTTGGAGTATGAAGAATCGGAATCATCGTCCTATTAACACCATTCTCATGATTAGTCCTCAAAATTATCAAAACATGATGGACTGATCATACAACTTCAATAGTCGCCGCCTGTCCCTCAGCGCTCTGCTCAGCAGGGGATTGCGGTCCCGGCGGCGACTTTGTAGGCGACCTAGACTTTGGAGATTTGGGAGAAGACATTTTCGTACAATATTCGCTCCGTAAGAAGTAAAGATTAATTAGAATTGACGCCGTTGAAAACTAAAGAGGGATTAAATTTAAAGAGAGCGCTCGTGTGAGGGGGTTTCCACTGCATCCCTGTCCAGCGCAGTACGAGCCAACGCATATTCTTATGCATGTGGTTTTGGGTTACATTCCGTAGCCGAGGTGTCAATCAACGGTGCTAATCATGGATTGCGGGTGTGGAGCGCGTTCAACGTCCAGCTAGCTATGCAAGCAAAATGTCAGATCATATGCATTGCAAGACCAACGTTTTTCTTTTTCCGTACCTTGTTCGTAGACTTAGGTTTAGTTCTAAGACAATTGTGCGAGAAAACGCGGCTGAGTTATGTACAAGTTCCCCCCCTTGCATTGTTACGCTGGCAGGATTCGCATATGAGAAAAATTGATACAAGGCTTGGTGCATGAGCGAGCCAACAAACCAATCATTTCGCAGGTCTTTTGTCTTCGGCAGTATTATCCACATAAGGAAATAGAGTCATTCTCTTTGGTCCAATAGTTCTTGCCATCTGCCATTCACAGTTCACTGCCAACGTCTGATGTGTCAATCCTTGAAAATTCCACCAGTTCCTGTTGTTGCTTAATGGTATTTCGCCGTCTTTGACGAGCGCGCTTGCATGTGCGGCACACCCCCCTCCTGGCCGAGTTGCAGCCTGGGCAATTTGATCGGTTTCGAGCGCAAGCTTCACATTTTAGACGTGGTACACAATTCTCACAAATATCGATCCCTCTGATATCACTTTGTAACTGGAGAAGTAATGCATCCGTGTCGAGCGATGAGTGTATGTCTCCCCACTCATGCTTCCAAGAAGACAATGTCAAACACAAACCAATTGCTCTTATGCGACAGGTCCTATCCCCGGTTCTCAGAAAATTGATGGCTTCCGCAAGAACCCTCTCGCAGGCATTGAATTCTGCTTTTTTACGATGGATTGCCGCAAGTATCTTGCTTGCGACAGTAAAAGCCATCATCTTGCTGGCCCAGGCAGGCTGCGGGGCATGGCCAGGCTGGAATTCCTGTATGATGTCGCGAGCCAAATTCCGAGCTAGATCTGTCTCATTACAAACCCAGAATGCCGCGTAAGCAAAGTAGTGGCTGGCACGCGCACAGGCATCTGACTGGCGCCATAGCTCAGGTGACATCCTCTCTGGACTGTAACATTGATGCCAAACTTGATTGAACTTCATTAACATAATATCTTTGCGTATACTATCATGGAGACGTTCATGAGGTGGGCTCTCAGATGCAATTTTCCGGGCAGTCTTTATTGAAGACTTTGGTGCTGGTGTTGGGACTGATAATAGTGGTTTCCGCTTGATAAGCTTGACGTACGGCTTACAAAAATATTGAGCGTATGTCGACCAAAGATTGAGTATCATGATATTCTCAACTTCTGATCTATGATCAAGAGTCTTGAGAACTTCTTGAAACCCGAGTCGCATTGTGATTCTAAAATCAGCCTCTTCCACATTGAGGATGCAGTTGAGAATAGCGGCCAGAGGATTTTCATGCCCATATCTTGTGTAAGAATCATGTCTCATTCTCCCAAGAATTGTTGATATAGCTCGGAGACAAGGAGCTCGTCGGTCCAAGCCATGTAGAAGCAAGGCTAACTTCCATATCTTACCAAGAAATAACGGATCCAAGTGGTCAATAAAGCCAACCAAGCTATTGTCAAGCTCAACGAGTATGTTTTGAGCTGCCTTTGTCTGGTTGCATCGGAGCATGGTTGACATAGAATCACAGTAAGTTTCTATGGCTTGCCATTTGTCAGGCAGTAGCTCTGTTCCATCTGGGCATATGAAACCAGTGGGGGTGGACTTCCATGCGGTATGACCACCTCGGACAAACAAGGAGTCCAAAACTTGGTTGATAGAGTAGAGTGCTTTATCCTGAAGCTTATATCGTTGAATCTGAGGTTGAGGCCGCAGCAGTGGTCTGAATCGTGTTGAGCTGTTAGACATAATGATGTGCATTATCACCTGCTCTCTTCTCATCTTGGAATCCTTGGTTCGGGTTCTCTTCTTGACGCCAGAGCCGAGGTGACTTTTCTTCACGAAGCGCTTTCTCAGACAACCGTCACTTGTAATTGTGTCAGTGCTTTGCATGAAGAGCTGAAGGTGGCAGCATTCTTTTGATCGTAGAATTGACGTTGAGAGGAAAGAGACGTAGACACATACGTAATTTGGTAGTCAAATAGCTCATCCAATATGCTTGCAACAAGCCACGCGGGAACATTTTCATGAATGTAGAGGTCTTGGATAATTGGAGTTACAGACTTGAACTTGGCATCTGCATCCAAAACATCCCAAATGTGACCTTTAGAGCCACTCATTGTTGCCATGGTATATGGACAGACAGGATGTTATGGCTCGTTTTACAGTAATAACCCTGATAATTTGGGAAGATAAAGGTCGAAGTTTGCCGTGCGGGGCTCCACGAATAGTCACTCATTTCGGAACACTGCAATCCATCCGCCACAAAACACGTTGCGGCAGCTGGAAGGCAGGCGTCAATGTCAGAGATAAGATAAGTAGCCAATCATCAAGGTTCATGACCTCGGGTGATGTCTTTTCCGACGCCTATAAGCAGGCGAGTCTAACATGCAGATAGAAGTTGTTGTAAGTTTCACACCGACCAATAACACTGCTTTATCAACGCGCCTCACAATATGGTATCTGGAACATTAGTGGTTGATTTATTGATGTGTGGTGGGGCGGACAATAGTGAAGAGCCAATCCCATCCAGTATTGCCTCATATTCAAGCAGAGCCGAGTTGGCTGGTATCCGACAGCCAATATTATGGCAATGTCGACAGCCTGATTCAATTTCTAGACCATCCAGAACACAGCTATTGGGCATTGATGCCGCATACCTTCGCTTGTTAGGTACTTCTACTCCTCTCACAATTTACAGTTCATTGACAAAGGAAAAGGCATATAAATACTGGACTTCGTGACAGGAAATTGTGATCTCTTTTCAAACACTCTTCTTTCACTCAATTTCCCAGCTTCATAGAGCCAAATCAAGTTTCTTATCAACCTTTTTCCACTACTCTGAACCTATACTTCCTCCATCACAGCGAACTCACCATGGCTATCATTGACGTGCCTGTTACTACTCAGGGGGCCAATGATCACCCAAATGACACCTTGGACGGACATGCACCTCTTGCTACGCTCAAGACCCCTTCACCTGAGCCTTTTCAGCAAGGCGACCAGGGGGACGGAGAAAGTGAAGTCCCTGAGGAAACTAACAGTGGCAGGTAAGTGAAGCACGGCAATCCCAGTCTAAGATGATAATGCTTGACTGACTTTGGTTATCTTAGCCTCGGTGCTACAGGCAAAAAGCCCAGTATTTGGACCTGGGGCTTCAGAGAGTTGAATAGTCTTCTCACTGAGGCCAAGGGAGCAGCGACGAACGAAGTTGTAAAATTTGTCAGACGGCAGTATGTTAGCCCCTACACCCAGACTGTGATTCATGATTACTTCGAACTCTTACATTTCCGTATAGTCTTGTTGGCACGAAGCTCATTTTCGTGGTCGGTAAAGCCGGGACTGGAAAAACATCTATTCTGTCTGAGCTTACGTTCCTCGATGAGCTAAAAGTCGGTACAACCCTCAAAACAGGTACTTTCCTCCTCTCCTCTGAGTAACATGTTGATAACAACAGTTATCAGGTACCAAAAGCTATCGTGTATGCCCTGGTATCGTTGACGATGAACAATACCTCTTCATTGATACCGCCGGATTTGGCGATCCGGATCGGGAGGACATTGAGACTTTCAAAGACTCAGTAAGCTCACTGATTGCTTTTGGGTCTTTCATCGAAGTGGTCGGAGTTCTCTACGTCATAGGCAATCTAGGTACCAGAGTGGATCAACAGGACGTCAAGACACTCCGCTGGCTTCAGTGTTTCTGTGGCCCAGATTTCTTCCGAAATATCACAATAATCACAAGCTTCTGGGACTCTCACAAGCCAAAGGCATTCAAACAAGCCTTCGACAGAGTGCAAGGCTTATCCGACGAGAGCAATTTCGACAGAATCTTAAACCCATCTGTCCCAGAGAAACGTTACCATGGAGCAAACATCTACCATCATGGTGTCACTGGCGGAAATCTCACGCTTGATTCATATCCGGGACTTGATTATGAGGATAACAAAGAGGAACGTCGCGAAGAACTTCGAAACTTGATCCGACGCCGCTACGCTGAGCGTCGGTACAAACCTGTGAAGCTCCAGTTCATGCAACAACTGGAAAACAAAATTCCGTTCCTAGAGACTGAAGCTGCTAAAGTTATTCGTGCTCCAGTGGTTGGTACCACTGTCAACATTGTGAAGGGCAGATGCGTGGTCGAGGCAGTAGCAACTGAACATGAAACCCCACCTCTGAACTTTTCACAGAGATTTGACATACCGCATTCAGATTGGAAGAAGAGTCTGCTTGAGTGGTGGGCCATTGCCGTTGAGGCAGCCAAAATCTTCAGTAACGCTCGCAAAGACCGCGCCCAAGGTGCTAATTCTAGACAGGCTGGAATTTTTGAGAGACTTTTTAACTGGTGGAACGGTTCTTCAACAGCTGGGCAGTCGTGAGTTAATCCAACATCAGATAAGAATCGGAAGAATCTAGGGAGTTTCCAAACTGGACGGGAGGGTTTTCAACATTCATTCACGTTCCCACAGTCGTTACCAAATCGGAACTTACCTACCACTCGTTTATACACTGTTGTCTAATTCTTAGCACTGTTTTTAGTTACCTGTATGTATATGAACACTGGCATAACCGCACAACACGAGCTGTAAGCAACAAATACAATCAATTCGCTGGCTCCGACGAGCCTTATCATGACAATAAGTGAACGTTCATTATTTATGAATTGCTCGAGATGCTTAATATTGCTCACTACGTACTATTTGGAAGCCCTTAGAACGTTGCGGGTGTGAAAGAACGCCTCTCATCAGCCAATGCCCCCAACTTGAAAGCCAACAGTTTACCAGCCGACTGTTCCCTCGCATGCCCTGGATCAATGGACATCCTTTTTGAAGCTCTTCTGTTACTAGACACAGACTTATTCCTTCTCAGATCTACAGCGCTTGAGGCCGACATAAAACTCTGCCTAAATGAGACAGAATCTCCACGCGACCGTCGGTTCAAGCCCTCGAGTTTTAGCTTTAGTGCCATTCCGGTATCGCTTGGTCGAATTGGAGAGGTTTGCATGACAGAATCTGCCACGGACCCTGTCACTGAACTACCACTGAAAGAGCTGCGCCGAGATTGAGCAGTCGTGCAGGAGGCTGAAGACGGGACGCTTTCATTGCCGGGGATGGACTTCAATCGCTCCATGAGTGGCTGTGGACTGGTGGCAACCAACTCATCGGCTTCCTCGAAAGAAATGGAGCTGATTGAAGTGCACTTGGTCGGTGCGATCAAACGAGAAGCTGAGCAAGGCATGCTTTCATAGCCTGCCATTATCCTCATCCGCGCCGTGAGCATTTGATCCTTGCAGGCAAGCAAAGCATTGGGATCAAGTTTCAGGGCTGTCTGAAGTTCTAGCGGCTTGAAATGACTGATCTCATTCACTATCAATGCAGTTTCTTCGACCTCCGTCGGGATATGCTTGTCGGCCATCGAGATAGCCTTCTGAAGACCCTGGATCTGCAATGGACTAGGCATGCCGCTCAGCCGACGGATAGCTTTCTCGTTCTTCTTCATAAAGCTCTCCATACTCTCAACTGCTCCAACGTTTAGTCTGGACCCAACTGAAGCGATCGAATTGTCCTGACCTCTTTCCTGGTGAACAGCGTTGACCGTGAGTGGCTGAGCATTACTTGTAGATTCAACAGTGGAAGCCGTTATGACATGTTTGATCTGCGAGAGGATGTTGTCGAAAGTTGTCTTTTCCATTGCCTTCGCAGATGAGTAAGGGTCCGCTTGACCGTCCATCAAGGTCTCACTGCCGCGCGTCTTGGTCATTACAAAGAAGGTTCCATCACGAACGGACCGCCTGACAAAAGCCCATCTTGTGCGCGCAGGGTGACGCTCCAGCTGAGGTTGATAGATCGACAAGCGAGCTAAATGAGTGTAGAAAAGAGCTAGCCGATGTGCCATCTTCTCAAGGGTCTGCAAAAGGAAAGATGACAATGCGGCCACAGGTGTAGAGTCTTGATTAGACCCATCAAATGATCCAAGAACTGAAGCGATACTCTCGAAAGCATCCATGCCGTTACATGCTTCTTGTCTGAGATCTTCCAAGAGCTCAATGTCAAGCTGCACGGATTTGGCAGTGAAGTTGAGAATTCCACGCTCTTGGAAGCGAAGCTCGGAAGAGGTATCACACACATAGTCTCCAATGGCATTGATCTCCTTGGCACTGCGGACTGCGTCTGCACTAGACTTGGCTCGGGCGATGGTACCGAGAATATCTGGCAGCTTCGAGGCTGCACCGGGTCCGCCCGCGTTGGCGAAATTGAATGAAAGTCGCAGAACAAGCTCTTCAAGCTTGCGACCGAAGAGACCGGTGAAGCCACCTTGAAGCAAGCGGTTTTGATACTCATAAAAGGTTCGAATGGCAATGGTATTCGGAAGACCCTCGCGTTGCCAGATGTTACAGATGCCATTAGGGTCATGCTCAGATGGAGAGTCAATCGAGTCACCCATGATATCGTGCATCTCAAACTGATGTGCAACGAGAGTCTCAACGGTAACTCTCAAGTAGGAAGCCCAAAGATCATGAAGCGTAGAGACGTCGCTATCCCGATAGTCAGGCTTGGGCGCCAAGTGACCAATGAAGTACCTAGTAAGAAGACTGGACACCTCGGGATTGTTGGTATGCGCGAGGTTGTCAAAGGACTTGGTACAGTCAACACCTGCATTAGACTTCATGATGAGAGTACCCCCGGGGTGCATAGGGCAGAAGTCGGTGACATCGTAGACACTTCCGTGAACAGCAATCCACATTCGCGAATCGGGACGATGGCCAGTATGAAGAGCAAGGCTGGATAAAGAGATTGTAGGAAGGTTGCAGGGAAGTGCTTTGGGAGACATAAAAACGTCCAACATGAAGCGGCGCTCAGCGAAGGCTTTGTTGACGATATGATCCACGGTCTCCATGGTTGCTGTGCGGTGGTTGTATATGGCCTTGCGGATACCGTTCATGACTGAGTCAAACACTGACACTGAGCCACAGACGTATAAGTGGCCACCCAGCCCTCCTTGCTTCTTTGACATGACCATGTCGCAGATGGTGTTGCCTTGCTCTATAATAAGGCTGTCGATGTAACGGGGTGGTGTTGCCTTCTCTATAAGGTCTCGTGCAACAGGATCATATTCCAGACCATGTGAATCTCTGGACAATGCGAGATAGACCTCCATGAACCCCATGTTGACCAACTCCCGAAGCTCATTCTCGTAGCAGAACTTGTCGCGAGACTGAACTCCCAAGTAGAGCAAGTTGCGTCCTCCAGAAAGGACTGATGTTGCTAGGCGGTGCTGCCAGAAGCTGCGGAAGGGCGCAATGCCACTACCTCCAGCGAAGAAAGCGCACGGGGCCATGTTATCGATGGGTAGCTGAAAGGCAACAGGTCGCGATACGCCAATCAGGACTTCGTACAAGAGGCTGTTCTCAGCGGATAATGGACGAGGATTGAAGAAACCGCTTGCGACGCCAGCTCTTGTGACCGTCTGTCCTTGTGAGCAGATAGGGCTGAGCTCGTACTCGGTGCGTGAGATGGTCAGATCGACGGTACTGGGAAGTAGGTCATTGCTGTAGCTTGAGATGGAGTAGGTTCGAGGAACTTCCAGCTGCACGAGGTCGGTCAGCCAGCTCAGGTCTTCAAGGTTGAAAGCCCTATTCCAAATATGGCCTGGCGTGTCGAGGACGGCCTTCTGGAGAAGATCTCCAAGCGATCCACGAACAGGCCATTCCTCTGTAGCGAGGACCTGAAGAACAGTGTTGGACGAGGCGTGAAGGAGCTCGTGAACTTTGACGGTGAGATCCTTGGTGATGGGGGCGAGATGACCGCGCCGAAGGATGTCGATGACGGTGAGTTGTTGATGCGAACTTCTAGTCACTGATGAGAGGTGACGTTCGAAACGTGACCAGACGCCATTGGTCTCAACCGGCTCCCGCACATGTTGGTCAAGGCCAAGAGCAGCAACTACCTTTGCACATTCCTCCCAACTGTTCAACGGCATAACAGCTACACGATCACCCGGTGCAAAGGTAATGCCCGTGTCCCTGATATCTAGTGTCACCTTGGCAGTCGAACGACTTGAATCGTTATCAATAGGCGAGCAGCTCGCGATCGTAGCCATGTACCGACACTCCTCAAAAGTGCCCCTCATCGAATGCGGCTCCTGATCAACCTTGCCCCGAAACGGCTCAAGACGCTCTTTCATAGCATCCGAGAACTGGCGATGCGTTTCCTCCCAAGGCCTCGTCGCGTCTGCCGCTCCGGACAGACCATTCGTAGCTGTTCGTCCAGTCTTGGCTGCGACTTCGAGAATGCCAAAGACTTTGTAGCGATGGACGCCCATGAAGCCGCGTTCGCCGGCGTAGGCTTCGACGATGCCTTCCAGAACACCCATGAGGCGGGGATCGCCGGATCGCTTGACGAAGTCGGGGACGGAGTAGTGGTATTGGATTGCGGCGATGAAGGCGCGGTGGTTGGAGGGGAGCCATGCTCGAAGATGGAGGGCTTCGACGCCGAGGAAGGATGCGTGTCTGCGTCAAGTTAGCGTTGAGCCCAGTGATACCAGATTACTGCTTACGTCTTGCGGCCCAAAAAGGCGTCCATCACCAAATACGGAGGGAACTGTAATCCCGACGCAGCAGGCACTCTCCTCGACAAGGGTGTTGAGAAGAGGCCCCAACGAACCCATTTGTCGGCCGATACATAGTTGTCGCCGGCGTTAGGATTGGGCGATATGCTGTGAAACGCATTGGGCATCCGTTCGAGGATCTCCTTCAGACGGATCATCTCCTGGAGAAGACCCTCGATGTTGCCCGTCATGACGTGTTCTTGACAGGCGGCGATGGCATCGGGGCCGTGTTGGAATGACGCTGAAGGCAACATTAGTGACTGTGATGTGATGATGCGAATTACTTACCAGATGTATCAGCGCATCCTTTGAGAAATGCAACCTCAGCCCTCTCTCCAAACATCGGCCATCGGAGATCGGTATTATCGAACCGTGCGAGATATGGTTTGTTTGACTTGACGTCTCTGATCTTGATGTTATAGGAGGCCTGGTCTGGAAAAGACAGATGGGGCAGCGTTCGACCCATGCGCCGTGAAACCTGGTAGTACGGCAGGGCTATGCAAAGCGGGATACCCTCGAGCTCCTCGCAAAGATCATCGCCCATCAGACATTGCGGTCGTGTCGTGCTGCTGTTTGTGATAGCCATTCCGTCTTTCCCATCATGCTTATCCTCAAATCTGTAGATCGAGCAGAGCATGCCGAGAGCCACTACCGCACCCCAGAGAGCTTGGTCGGGAATATTCTCCTCCGTACCTTCAACAAGAGGCAACGCAGCGACAGCCTCTCTCACTCTTCCTCTAGCACAACAACCCGGCATGCGCTCACAGAGATCAGACCAAATGCGACCGGGTGATCTCGCAAGCGCTGCAATTGGCTCTTCGTAATCCGGGGGACAGAAGCCATGCTCAACACTGAGGTATCCGTCGCGCCATCCTGTCTGAGGGCCGATTTCTTGAGCGCGCTGGAGGACTTGTCGTGCTGGTGCACCGAGTGCGACGGCGAGGAGGTCGTGATCGCTTGCGTTCATGGCATCGAGCTCTTGTTGGCTTTTGACGGAATCGACTTCTTCCCGGGATGGGTAGTCGGCGTAGAGGAGCTCATTGATCGACTTTCGTTCTCTGTAATCTGACATGTTAGCACTCTCGCGAATTTGTCTGTCGCTTTTCTGAGGTCTTGCCTTGTGCGAAGCCATTCTTCTATATCAATCCCCCGAGGAATCTGTGCCTTCAATCAGCGATTATTCCCATATCCCAACTCTGTACTACTCACGTCGAATGCGGCATGAAGATCCCCAGGCTGAGCCGCTGCTGAAAATGCACACCCTCGCCGTGTCTGACCAGCTGATGACGAACCACTAACAGGACATTGACCACCCGCCGACCCAGAAACAGGACAAGACGAAAGCGACATGATGGAATTAAAGCGATTGACAAATTAAGACAAACAAATAAGGCCACCAGGGCAAAGAAAGAAATACACAAAACAAACACAAACAAAAGCCACCAGGGCCAGACGCGCAAAAAACAGCACAATCGTACGACAATCGAACGAAGGATTGAAAAAGGTTAACTTTTGCGGAAATAAAATTCTTTAGTCGTGGTAACATATACGTATGAGATCGCTGGGGCAGAGCAATTGAGACGTGTTTCAGGATGGTTGCACCAAGACTAGACGGAAACATGCCAAGCCAGTTGTTACCTGGGAACAAGGTCCACAGTGTACTGTAACACCTAAGATTAAGCTTAATTCGAGGGATGAGACGGTAATTGCAACATGGCAAGACGCTGGTGTGCCCGGGTCTGTGAGCTTCCGTCTGGAACCAAGGCCTTGGAATTGCTGATTGATGTTTTTACGGTTGTGTTGCTGTTACAAGTAGTAGCCTTTTCTTTTTAAGGTTTCATAATAGCTAAGCTGAGTGACGATCTATTAGACAGGAGAATTACAATCTCAGATTGTATTCTTAGCATTGCAATTTCTGCCAGCACTGGTTATCGAAACACATTGCAATTTGCGGGTCTTTGTCTTCGTTGTCAGCTGGGATGGGTGTATCCAAACAGCGACGTATGGCTTTGGATAGGAAATGACCTTATTCTACTATACTGGCTATGATATGGAAAGCATTGCTAACTCAGTGAAACATATTCAGTCCTGTGTACTCTAAAGTTTCGGTAATTGCACTTGATAAAAAAAAAACATGAAAGATGCAATTATCAATTTTTGTTCCAAAAATCTCGATGCACGTTGACAGCCAGTTTGCTGTTCACTAAACTTAGGGTGCCACAACATGCGATTGAACCGTGTAACAGAAGCCAACGGAGTTTATCATATTTATTCGCCCAATTCTATGTCACGTCAATTTTTGGATAATTTTCTTTGAAAATAGATACAATCAATTAGCTAGTTGTCTTGATTACCCTACAAGTTTCAGCAATTTCAAGACATGGCTAGTACTCTGGAGCAAAGTTATTCCGTTGGATTGTAGGGCCTTGACAGGGGCATGCCTCCCCAATATCCCCAGACTCCTGTCATAATGCTAATTAGCCAACTCAATAAAAGCGAGGAGCACTGGCTCTCGCCTTTAGGTACACAACGTCAGTTGTTTTTGTGTGCTTTTGTTGATTTGAAAAGGCATTAGTTGGAAGTCGCTACTAGATAGTCTATTTTGTTTGATTTGACAATGGGATCTCTCATACACGTACATAATAAGCTCGATGCAGTTACAGCTTTCAGCATATGAACTGATAACCCGCTAGTAATATTAATTAGCCCAAGATGACTGCCACTTATAGAAACCCTGTGGGTCAGGAAGAGACAGCCGGTAATCCTTTCGTAGCTGCATAGGTGACGTGTTGAATGGTAACTGCGAGGTGCTGAGTATAAATGCCGAGCCGGCATCCCGGTGGGAGCGGAACTTACGGGCGATGGTGCTAGTGAAATCAGGGTCTCCATGGTAGACTGGAAGGCTACGGCCGCTGCGAGGTGCCCTGAGCATACAAGCTAGTCTACGAAGAGTTGAGAGATACGCAAGATGGATGGACCGTGCGGGAAATGTCCCGGCTGTCAGGTCGAGGAGTACGCCACTTCCCCTACGCGTAGAGTCAGACTCTGTGGTCTTTCATAAAAGAAACGCCCGAAGTACCCGCTAGAGAAACTCTGTCATCCAGACATCGACGTGGTTTTGGTGGGACCGTGCGGGCAAGGTAATCGCCTAGCAGACGTGGAAGGTCCTGCGCTACTCGTTGTATGGAGGAAATACGAGATTATGAGGCTCGGAATAACAAGGCGAACAATTGAGTTTTCTCCCCGAGATGCTTACCAATAGGAGGAAGAGAAGTTCTGTAAGCGTAAATTTCCTAAAGCTTGATTTGAGACGAAGGTTCAGCTATGATTTTTAAGCGGGCTTTGTTGAGGGGGTTTTACAAGGGTCATCGTTGTACCTTAAGTTAGTACGGAATATATAACAATAGGAACCGTGATGAAATCTGCAAGGCTGTAATTACAAATTCCACGAGATAGAGTATCATCTAGGTAACAGAAGAAATTAATCGATATTAACTTGATTGCCATAAATTCCTAGCGATTGATAATGAACTTCTGTTCTGGTCTAGTGAGTACGTCCTGTTTTTTTACCGCTGGTAGAGCATGTAGGCAACTATAAAAATCCGCAACCCATAGGCTAATGACCCAAACACACACATGTAGCCTTACAGGTGATTATAGGCCTAAGATGATAAAGATTCCTACTGCTAAGGTGTTCTCAAGGATCTCGGTTCTGCCGATTCTATTGCAACCCATCTTTGAAGTTACCAATGCCCTGTTCATCCCTGCTAACCGTGACGCTCAGATCCGTGTGCTCAGATCTCGTACCAATTTCCCAACGTGCCGACGTTACATAGTGGAATGCTACACTGACATTCCCGCTATTAGCTTCCAGAATTAATGGTAGTCTCAGCAATCGTCCGGCCAAGTCCGATGAAACTCTCTTGGACGTGCTGTCTCAATACGTCTTATAAGACCGTCCAGAAACGTATGTCGTCAGCTTATACAGTCCCAAAATCGATGATCATGAGCCAAGAAGCCCTTCAGGTTGAGGAGAAAGCCCAAGAGCTTTTTCCAGATATTGTTCCACAAAGTTCCTCTTCGATTGAGACTTTGACCTCTTCAACGGAGACTCGAGCTTCTTCCACTGAGTCGTTAACGTCTTCGAGCGAGACTTTGAAGGAGATTCCAGTATTACTTGGCCTTGAAGCTCTCGACCCCTCGTTCTCACTTACTGAACGTCTCGATTCTCTGGATATCAATGCCTCTTTGAAAACAGAAATAGCAGAGAAGTATCTATCACCCTTCAGCTGGCCATGGCAAAAGAAGATCATCGCTCTCCTGGGGCCCTTCATGGCATCAACCCTAGCCGGATACTCAGCCGGAGCATACGCTTTAGCCTCAGAACCCCTCCGAGCAAAATGGGACATTGGCGAAACTCTCTTCAATGTCGGAATGTACCTTTTCGTCGTTGGCTTTGCCCTAACTCCTATGATTCTCGCTCCAATTAGTGAGGCACATGGTAGATACTGGACCTTTGTCGGATCTGGGGTGGTCTTCTTCCTGGGAACTCTCGGTTGCGCTGTCACTGATAGCTATGCCGGTATGATGGTCTCTCGTTTCATCACCAGTAATGGGGCTGCAGTGTTTGCTACACTTACAGGAGGTGTTGTCAGTGATCTATACCGAAAAGAAGATCGCAATACTCCCATGGCTATGTACTCCATGACAATCATGGTTGGTTCAGGCCTGGGGCCTTTGATAAGCGGCAGTGCTGTGGATTCCTTGGGATGGCGATGGATCTTTTACCTCCAAGTCATCTCAATTGGACTCACGACAACAGTATTGCTCGTATTGTTCGAGGAAACTCGCAGTAATGTACTTCTACGTCGGAAATGTCTTGCTCTCAACAACCCTTCTGTCAAAACCACAACTGGTGTCTTAGTGAGCTTTGCTCCTGCGACTGACGAGTGCCTAAAATTCGAGATGAGCATGATATGGCGGAGTTTTGCCTTTCCGCTACGACTTCTGGCGACAGAACCTATTGTGTTTTGGTTCTCATTATGGATTACTTTTGCGTGGGCGATTATGTACATGCAATTCAGCAGTATCGGAATAGTATTCCGCAGTGTGTATGGCTTCAATAACGCTCAGGTCGGGTTCGTGTACGCCGCCAGTATTTCTGGGACAGTAATTGGGATTGCTTTATCTTTATTGCAAGGCACTTTGATACGTCGGATCTATCCCCACAAGGGCTTATCGAGTACACCAGAGCAACGCCTACTTTCGCCTTGCATGCAGTCTATTCTCTTACCGATTGGACTTGTCTGGTTCTTCATGACAGCTAGGAAAGATATTCCATGGTTATCTCCAGCCATAGCCATTGGGTCATGTTCCATGGGTATCTTCAGCATCTACCTGGCTGTATTCAACTACCTTGCCGATACGTATCAAAGCTACGCCTCATCAGCCTTGGCAGCCCAGAGTCTTTGTCGCAATCTAATCGGAGGAATCTTCCCACTAATCACAGCTAGAATGATTGGCAGCTTGACATTAAACGGCACAGGCGGTTTGCTCGGTGGACTGGGATTGTTCTTAACTGTTATTCCATGGCTGTTATACTTCTTTGGTCCAAAGATTAGGTCACGCAGTCTGTTTGCGAAGCAGATACAGTAAGCTTGAGCGGAATAAAGACATATTAAGGTTCTCCGTAAATATTCTTTCAAGACTCCATGAGCTTTCCCCGTGTGCGGGAGACATAGAGTTTGTAGATGCTCTGTCACGGGACTATTCGTCCTTGTACGGGTCGAACCCAGGGACATGTTTACCTGCAGCCTTTTTCAGCGCATCACCAAACCGGCTATCAATCAGCTTGAATGTAGCCTTGCCAAAATCAGCAGTCGAAAGTCTGTCTCTGACGTGTTTACTGGGATAGCCATTCCACCCAACGAGAGGAGCCCTTTGCCACAGCCTGTAAACGTTCTCAAGCTTAAACCGCTCCTTTTCTTTGGCAATTCGCATGCAGTGCGTACCCCAACCGTCTTTGTGGTAAACAATAAGTGGGTGCGTGCGGTCAAGCACAGGTTGGTTGGTAGCCTTCTTGTACCGTCCGTGTGCTGATGGTGCGACACGGGTGATTTCGGTGCCGTTTTTCACAAAGACAACAACGTTTTCCCAGTCGTGAACATGGCCTCGGCGACTGCCTTTTGCTGATCTATCTACCTCAAAGTAGTATTCATACCTGGGAATTAGTTAGCAAAGGTCTATGCTTTGCAGAATCGAGCTTTGCTTACATGTAGGCACACCAGCCATTATTGCAGCGGTATCTGGAATAGGCATTCGCATGTTCAAGTCGTGCAAAGTTCCGGCAGCCGAAGGAAAACGCAGAACCTTGAGATATACCATTTTTACTCTCGTCTTGTCTCATACGAATCTCAGCGTCGTCCCGGTTGTAGTCTGACATATATGGAATGAACATTTGCTCGACCGGCATGCCAAAGTTCACGTTTCCCCACTGGTCAATAGCTGCAGTATTATAGCAGCTGTCCTCATCGAAATCGAGAAGTGGCTGATATCTGAGACTCTCTACATCGGCATTCTCCGGAAGTCTTGTGATCATTGGCATGCTCTGATACATATGACCGTCAATAGCTAGGCCCAAGACGATGCCGGGAGCAGCTGAAAGGAAACAAACGACAGTTGAAATGTGCATACTGAGTTGGAGTTGTGAAGCATAATAAGGGATGCGGAAGTATGTCTCAGAACTCTATCAACTGTAAAGTCCAGACAGAAACGGCCGTATTATAAAAAAGTGAATCGCTGAAAGTTATATTTTAAGGACAGAAATTCATGAAGGACAAGACCAGTAATCAGAAGTATCCCGCCATGGAGTATGCTATATGATGCGCTGATTGTTCACGTGAGAGGTTTGAATGACCTTCAATTGTCAAAAAACAGCCTGTTTGGAAGAATTAGCTCAAGGAGTGGCATTAGGCTTACCGGCCGTCCCGAATGATCCACTTTTTAAGATGTGCATTGTGTACGAGAAAAACCCGTCAGACAGACTAAGATTGACTTGTCTCTTTAAGATGTTCTTCGACGAAAAAACAGTTTCAAGATATGTAGAACTCTTTGTTTGTGAAGGTCTATTGGGTGCTTACATAGTCGTATTATCGAAATTATGTTCTAAAACACGAATGGAACACTGAAAGGTGACAAGATGACCATTGCAGGGTGATAAGGTTGAGTGGTTAAAAAAGGCTTCAGCCCGATCACAAAGTCAAAAACCACATGTCAAAGCATATGAGAAGTATCAACATTGCCTTGCTGGATTTATATCCGACTTATCGTCAAGGAGAAGATCTAAGGATCTTTGTTGCTCACCCACGAATAGGTGAGAAGTCACTTTGAGATCACGTCGGAGGCCTGTAGTGCATGGCCGGGCTAGGCCTTACACAATACTCCTATAGTAGCATTCAGCTAAATATTGTTATTGCAAATCCACGGGCTCAACACTATCGATCCTGTAGCCAATCTATTCCTCGTTCCTCCCTGCACCCATGTCGGTGGCCGTTGTAAAAGGCAGTCCTGGCGTTGACTCGGATTGGAGAAGTTTTTTCTCGGCCACCATGAGAACTAACTTTTCATCATAAGCAGATTTTAGGTAATAAAGCGGGCTAAAGAATGTATTGCCCGCCTGTATAGATACTTATGCTTTGCTTTGCGCCGATGCTTTGACGCCTCAACCTTATGCTTACCATGGCGAAATTCCTCGCCTTTTCAGCACTCGCGGCTCCCATCGGGTAAAACAGACAGGTCGATGGCAGCAAGACAATTTACGGGTTTTTTTCCGACATCTAATACAAATCGTTCGGCATCCATCACGGGCAATGTATCCAATGTCAGAGATTCTTGCCTTGAGCTTTGATTAGGTGGCCCCGGATGGGGCTCAGTACAGTGCAGACACGTTATCGAAGGGTATGAGATGTAGTTTGATGTGCCTTAGGGGAGGCTTGATGGTTCTTATACATACTGAGGATAGTGCATATAAGAAGAGTGACGCACCTTACGGTTGAGGCTACCTGATATAACCGAGAAAGCCATTAGTAATAGTTTGCTCGTGACAGAGAACGTCAAGAAAATGTGTAGTGAATTATACCTCGCCATCACTTCATAAGAAAATCACCAAGCTGCACATCTGCGATAACAACCCGAGCATAGCTTAGTATCAGCGACACTTCTATGCAAGTGATGAACATCAATTTCGATGATGAATGAACTGTATGAACCCAGGTTGTCACTGTGTTACCTCTGCACTGAAACATGTGCCCCTTTTGGGTGCTCCAGATCACAGAACATCTCGCCGCCGAGGGAGTCACTTTCTTAGAGGATGCCCCGTCACCCAGCTATATGAGATACTTTCAATACAATGCGGCTGGCGACTTAACCGCTGCAGCTCACACAAACTCCTTCAAGCGCACATTGTCACAAACTCACCACAATAATGAGTCCATCAATTTTCACTCAAATGAGCACATCTTTCAAGCCAAGGAAGAGTACGTCCAAAATACCAGGTAATGATATACTTTGTCGGAATTATGGATCCTACAATTCATGGCAACTATACGATAAGAAGAACGGGTTACTGAGATTCACCACATATCTTGATTTCACCGAGCCAAACAAGATAAGAGATGGGCTTTGGAGTGTCTTTGAAAGGATGAAGATTTCCAATGATTGGCAGATCAATAAACTCGTCATCATGAATAATGAGGTCAAGGTTCATGATATTGCCGTGAGCTCACGTTGAGAAATCGATAGCAGAGTTTTAGTGATTGAGAGGAAGAAATTCATAGTTCTTTCCTCCATGATGAACGAAGTGCAAATCATGGTTACCTGAAACTCCAACTATTTACAGACAAAGGTCTGTTCACTTGAGATTGGGATAGGAATTTATAATAATGCATAATAATGGGATAAGCAATACAAAGTTCAAGTTTGTGATGACCGAGGTCCTTGTAAGGTCTCTGTCATGTTTAAAGACCCTTCACTCCAACCTTTAGAAGCCAAGGATCCTCGTCAATTTGGCTCCTAAGCTCACCAGATTGCAGGTCAGTTACATCCCAAGTTGACCAAACAAAACGACCATGGAGGAATTGCGCTTCTGGAGACGCGGCCCATACTGCGAAGCCACCAGGGATATTTTCTGTGACAATTCAGCCCATGAGATTCGGCACTGAAGCGTAGGGTATAACATACCATCCGTCCAAGGCAGGGTGTCCTCAGTATATCCAGCTTTTTGCGCCGCTTCAGTAAATACAATTGAAGGGTGGAATGATATGATTCGCATGTCTGATTCAGGTGTGTCTCTAGCAATTTGTTGTACAGTAGCCGCGAAGGAGTTCTTGGTTAGTTGGTATCCTGGCATCTGGGGCGCGCTATCCCAGCGATGGATATCTTGAGTCGACACAGACACAGCAAACTATAGCAATGAGTCAGTCCAGGCTGCTGAAGTGATTTATGGAAGATCTACCTTTTGCTTCGTCTGTCCGGGCTGCTTATAGAACCTCTCAAGGAGGTACAAAGGAGCATGGACGTTATTCTCAAAGTCCTGCCACAGCCTATCCGCGCCTTGCTCCAGGATTGGCTGGAGCGCGGGCTGACTGACAGCGTTGAGAATGAGAACATCGATTAGGATATCCTCCTTCTTCAGATCATCCCATAGTTGCTGGGCCTGGTCTCTATTGAAAACGTCGCAGGTACGCGTCGTAACCTTGGAGTTAGGGTAAGCCTCGTTGAGCTTGGAGGCTGCACCCTTGGCAACGTCGCTACGACGACCTAAGATGATAATATGGGATGCACCTGCGATGCAATAATTGCGTGCAATGGCATGTCCAATGCCTGTAGAGCCGCCGCAGACGAGGACGGTTCTACCTGCTTGGGACAGCTCTGGCCGCTGAGGTGAAATGGCTTCGTAGGGCTTCACATGGTTTCGCTGATGCATGTTAGCCTAAGTGCGAAGATCAAGGATGGATGATTCCGTCTTACGATTACGATTCCGTTGATAGTGGCTGTTGCAGAGTTCATTGCACAAACCTGTCGTCGGTTACCCTGGGTTTCAATTTGATTCTGTATTTGTCGGCTTGTTATCTTAGTTGTAGAGCTGAAAAGGATACCAAATGGTGCCGGGTAATCCGGCTTATATATATACTCATTTCGAGATGAGCTATATTTCTTCAATGTTACCATCAATTATTGACTATGGTGGCGTACTAATCTCCAAAGGGCAACGACTGACGTGTTGGATGACACTCCTAGATCCTGCCATCCCTAGCGCTGACGCCGAAGGATTGGCTGTGGACTCTTTGGGCCATAGGGCGCTATTCAGAGTATCCGCTACATATCCCAGTATTCCTTCCGAACACAACCGGAAGCTCCTTCATAAGCAGACGTCGTGACATGTAACTGCAGGGGCACTGAGCACCAATCAGTGAGGTCTGTTTAAGTTGGCGGGGTAATTCTCTTAACGCTAGTTAGTACGGAGTTCCGATTCGTTGCGAAACTGCCCGGAATTCCGTGTCGCAGAGATTGTTCAGATATACCCGCAACAGGCCGGATATAGCCTCGAGCTCGTACTTCGTCAGCTTACTTCTAGTATAGCGCTAAGCAAGAAAAGAAAAGTACTGAATAGGCTATTATCGATAACGCAGCAGGTCAAACAAGCATTAACCCAAGACCCTGCCATTCATTAGCAGTCTGAGAGCTATTTTTGTCAAGCCACTGAATCGTCGGACTGTTGGGAGTGAAACATATAGGCACGGGAGTGATGAGCTTACCACTTTTTTGCAAGACTCAAATCACATTATCATTACTCAAAATAGTGCGCTTGTCTGCATAACGAATATTTGGTTTTTCGCTAAGGAAGGCGTGAGTCCTGGCTCATTTGTCACATTTTAGCGTGAGATGATGTATGAGGCAGTAATAAGTCAGAGAAAGAGGGTTAGGATTCTTCTCTGAGTATGATAAGCCTTTCTGTAGCCTGAATACGATTTCGATACGCACGTATCCTGTTTGAGTCATCTTTAAGAGGGGGATTGCTGTGAGTTTGTAGGCTGTTAATGTCTTGAAGGCTACGGCATATGCTCTTATAATATCATTGTCCTTGGTGATATCCTTCGGAAACTAATGATGCGGAGAAGATGAAGAATAGCATGCTGTAGGTATTTGATAAGTCCAAGATGTATGAGGAATGGGAAATTATTGAGACTCTTGCTACAGACGAATATTGAGAAAAGGAATATTCTTTCGGGGGGGCAGACGAGCAGGATGTTGGGAAAACTGAAACTTTGCTAAGTGATATAATAGCTCCGTGACAGTGTAGTAATTACTTACGAAACCACAAGAGATATTCTCGGTCTTAGATGCCCCAAAATCGCAAAAATAAAACCTCTTGCCGTCTCTGTTGAACCCGCCTACGTCAAGTTTACACTTTATACAGCAGCGCTAGCCATATATCCCTAATATTGTCACGATTCGGAGCGTATTTCGTTCAGTTACTCCAAAAGCATTCCTCACATGTCAAGCTGTACGTATTCAGCGTCAGCTTTCTCACTATGTGTCGGTGATGCCTCTATTGCTGCGGCAAGGATACGGATGGAAAAATTACCAACACTACCACTTGAAACCCCTTTTCAAGTACCTCTTGTCCTGCAGGGATTCATGGCATATCTGCAGCTATAAAAAGGGCAATCTTTGGCTCGTTTAGGATTTTCCCCTATCAAACATCGATATTTCACTGAGACTCTAAACACTGAAGGCCATATTAACAAGACTTTGGAACTACATTGAAAATGTCTCAAAAGATTTTCCAAGCTAGCGCTGCCCCCAAGCCTTTCTGTTCACCTGATCTAATCGGCGATGCTGACCGACTCAAGGAGGCCTGCGGCGAACACTGCAGGGTCGAGATTATCGGTCACACACTTCAAGTGAACATCATCACGGATCATCAGGATGCGGAATGTGCCAAGGCTGCTCTCCAGCGCAGGTTGGATCAGGCACAACTTTCTGATAACTGGGAGCTTCTGCCAGGATGGACGTGGATCCCCGCGTCGTCTGACAAGAGGCAATGTTGTAACCTACTTTGATGAGGCATAAGAAATGGCAATAAGAGCATGTTAGATAGAAGAATTCAGTAAATATAACTGTCAAAACTTTTTGAACGAATAAGACAAATATGACACCTTATTTTCTGACTCATCCACCATAAAATCGAGGATCTGCAAGGCTGAACGGGATGTCACCAAGCCTACTCTGATTTACCCTTTTCCCGCATGCCATAAGCGATTTGAAAGCCTGTTTCAAGGGTTGTTGTGGTCTGCGACGTACCGCTTGGGTTACCCGTCTTCTGATATGTAGTAAAGCCCTTAAAGCTAACTACACCTGAAGCCTCCAGCGATACTCCACTTTCAGAGCAATCACTGTCGGAACTTTCATAGAAAGATTCACAGTTCAATCCTTGTCTTTAGCCAATAGTTTAAGATCGACAACGCGTCAGAGCTAAGAATGTTTATTGACTTTGAGCAGCTCATCCAATTGAATTTGAGTCTGAGAGCGGCAACGGCAAGGTTTGGAATCCGTCCATTAATTGAGCACAATTAGGCATCCCAACGCAAAGCATACAGGCTAATGACTTTCGCGTTGAAAAAATCCTCTTTATTGAATTTATTCTGAAAATTCACTGCAGCCGAAGTTAATCTTGTTCTTTGGCATATATAAGAAGCTCTCAAGGCATTGCAATCCTGTCTCTGTTAACTTCTATTTCCATCCTGAATGCAAATCAGTTGACCAATTCCATACTCCAGACACTCACCATCTTGGGCATATAGCCTCATGTTTCGAGCTTTCCCACCATTGAAGACCATATCATCCGCTTCAAACAGTAAACCTCGTCAACATCAAGAACGCGTCATGCAACAAAAATACCACGATGCCAAAAGCCAATAAGGGAACAATCTTCTACTTCGTCCGGAAAGGCAACAAGGCTGGCGAAAAGCAACGACTAAAGTGCCTCATAGATAGATACAAGAGGAGGAACGTACAAATTGAATCAAACGACAGAGCACTTCGGATTGCTATTGGTATTAGCCCTCACGACCAACAAGCGGGGCTCTTTGCGGGAAAGAATCTCCGCGCTACTATGGAGAAAGAGGGTTTATTGGAGGATTGGTTGCCGTATTTCGGAAACGAGCCCGAGTCGCTGTTCAAGTAAAGCACGCACTGGACATTAAAGAATTGCCAATGGGAGGGCTTCCAGCCACATGCAATGGCCAGGGCTGCCGACGCAGATGATAAGGAATTTACATATCGCAAATGCAACCATTTTCTCATCCGTCGTCAATTGAACACATTTCTGTCGTGTGCCTTTTCCCTCATCCCAGCCGCACCATGATGTCAAATCTCCCTCTAGTCCAAACCTTCTCCATGCCAAGTAAAACCCGCAAGCCTTGATTCCACAAATCAACAAAGTAAATTCCTCCTCAACCCTGCATTTCCGCCATCCGTGTTAGCCGTCCGCCATGCATGTACAACATCGCTGATAATCTGAAACGGTGACGATGGAAATGACGTGGGTGTAGTTGGTAGCTCGAGAACCAAGACGTTGGTGGATAGTGTCTAGGCTAGAAAGAGTCTGGTGGCTGAGACAGCCCTGATGTCACGACGCGGAGAAATTCATCATGAGCGCATCAACCATGACGCACTAGAAGTTCAGCCCCGAAACTTGTATCGAACTGAGTACGAGGAAAGAGATAAAGGGCCGTGCTGGCATGGGTCGTGGCTTGTGTTCTCGCAATCTTATCGTTTATCATCTGAGTCAATTGAATCCATATTACCAGAACTATAGGAATCGGAGAACCGATAGTCAATATGAGTGGACTGCAAAATAATTTCCAGCCTGTTTTGGCTGAGGATACTTCCCGCTCGCAGAGCAATGCGGCACGTCGAGATTCTGGGCCATTAAAGGAAATCCTGGGTACGACAATGCTTGAGACTTCTCACCAGAACATTATACTAATGCAAACGCCATAGCCCAGCAAGACAGTCTTTACAAGTACATCAGCGTATGTTTATGGCGGGCGTTTTTCATGGCTGATGATGGCTGACTGTTGTAGTGGGAAGATCCAGCCCGAACCATCGGGTCTTACTTCGCGGCTCTGGGGTTCATGCTCGCAGTTCACCATATGCACCTCACCCAGCTGGCCCTTAAAACCATCGCAATTGGCCTGGGAGGTAAGCTTACCCAAAGTTTTCGCGTTTGCCGATGCTGATGCTCTCCTTCAGTGATGTCCATGGCCGAGTTCGCTGGTCGATCCTTCGGCCCTAACAACTTTGTATCTCGCATGCGACCCAAACAATACAAGACTGTCCCGGAATCAACTCTCAACGCTACTCTCAAAGATATTCATGACTTTATCCAGTATGCTGTCATCCAAGCTCAGAAGATCCTCTTTGCTGAGAATTTAGAGAAGACATTTGGAGTAAGTCAGGTTCTGTCACTCTCAGGATTCCTGCTGACAGTCAATAGGCATTCGTAATATTCGGCTCTCTTTATTTCCTCATCCAATTCATGACTCCCTTTGGCATTGCTGTCCTGGGTCTCACCACGATATACATCATTCCTCTCGTTACCTCCCCACAAGGCAGAGGCATTGCTCGTGGTGGAATGGCACGCGCTCAAGAGATCGGCAACGCAGCTGTCGACCAAGCCAGCTCCATCGCTCAAGACACCAAGGGCACAATGGCCAACATCTCCTCCATGGCTCAAGACACTGCTGGCGACCTTCGCCGCCGCGCCGTCAACATGGTTCCCGGTGCCAAGCGGACTGAGAACCGATCGGATGTCACATCTAGCGTTCCTCACAGTTCTTCTGAACCCACGCAGGCCAGAGACATCTCTTCCAAGTTCCCCCAGGAGGATTCCGACATGTCAACCGAACAATCTAAGCATCTGGCTTCCATGGGCGCCCGACGTACTTCTGGTAGCTTTGACCGATCACCAATCAAGACTGTGCACGCCGATCCCAACCGCTCCACCGATTTTTCCAAGAGCTCTCCTAGCCAGTCCATGGACACCTCAAGCTCCTCCCGCGGTACTACTGACGACTTCCCTTCTAACACTCAACCCGCTCTCGGCAAGTCCAAGGATAACACTCCAAGCTTCTCTCATGGTGCCACTAGCAATCTCCCTTCCTACGGTCAAGCCACCTCCAGCAAGCCTCAGGATACTACTTCTAGCTCTTCATCCAACAAGCCCAGCAACACTCCCTCAAGCTACTCCTCCAGCCGCCCCGATGACAACACTTCCAGTTTCGGTTCTTCCATGTCAAAGGACATGTCTTCAGGTTTCTCACATGGTACCACCGATGACTTCCCTCCCAGCAAGGATCAGGACATGCCCAGCTACGCGCAGAACCGAAAGTCTCTCAACTACTCCAATTTGCCCCATACCAGTGGCCATCATGCTGGAACAAAGCAGTCTGGCTCAAGCAACATATCTGGAACCACCACACGCTTCGGCAGCCAGGCTCCCACTGGAAAGAAGCCTTCCATTGATGAGACTAATTACTCTCTTCAGAACAGAATGGACAAGGGCACCGACTATCAGCATTATGTTCCTCGTGAGGCTCCTAACCGGGGAGTGCTTAGTTCTCAGGCGGATACGTCTATGGGCAAGATGCCTCTTGGCAAGCTAATGGACGAAAAGAAGAAGGCTGGTGAAAAGGCCCCACCTATCTCTGGCGGCGGTCTCAATGCCATGAAATAGTGTCACGTCTCCTGAAGACATCCTCGTTCTCTAATAGGTCTCTTTTCGTTCAGTTTGTGGCCATCTCATCAGACCTTTGAATGATTTAGGTCGGAGGTACGCGAAGCTCGTTCGGAATCTGGCTGAGGTGATCACAAACTGGACATGATTTGGAGTTATGGAATGGGCGGCGTTCCTATCAATGACAGAAAACGATTTTTATGCATGCACAATAGATTGAGACTGTGGACATTGTATTACTAGCTTATATACTATCTTACTGAAATGAACATGAAACCGGTGCTTTAGACTGTACCCTTGCTCCCTTTCGCTCTTGAGCCACTGTCGGTGAATCAGACTCTGCGACCGGTGCCGTGTTAGCTTTGCAAGATAAATGAAGATTGGTATACATCCGGAACCCTGTAAAAGTCCTTAACAAAACCGAACGGCAAGACCCCTCATAACTCTGTAAATCCGTAAGAAATGTTACTCACTGATAAGTCAAAACGAACGTCGCCGTGGCACGGTCGGCATGGCCAATATTTGAAGTAAGCTACAAGCACGTCAGCCTTTCGTACAGACATTATGTGTTACTACCAACGTTGAGAGTTCGCTCTTCAAATGACATGCTAGCATGCCGAGGTTCATTGTAATAATGATGATTGTAAGAGTCTTGGTTGATACTCTGGTCACTAGTCGATATCGACACACAGGCCCAGTTGTCCCGAACGCTCAAATACGGATTGCTCGCAAGAAGGCGAATGTTGATAGTGGCACCGTTCTTGCTAGTGAATGAATATCCGACTATTCCTGCGGAGCCAACAAACGGTGATCTCGAGGATACTACGTGGCCTGCTTCTCCTTTTTGGAAAGGTTTGATCTAGATGCGCCTCAGCACAGATATGAGCATAACGTTGGTGGGGGGAATATACTGTGATTGGGCCAGCCATGAAATCTCCCCAGTCACTGAATGTCGTTGGGTTTGGGATCAGGGTGAAGGGAGTTTGGTTGTCGACAATGAAGAAGATCTGGTTTTTGTTGTACGGAACATTGGACTCTGGGTATGACATCTTGGCTGCTGTGTTTGAGGTTATCAGGTAGAACGCGGCGACTGAAAATAGGAGTTTTTTGGTTTGCAAACATGGGACTTTGCAATCAAAATAAGAATCCAGGCTATTATATGGCTTTCGCGATAATCTCATTCTCATCAAGAACCAGAAAGCCTGAGCCCAAAGGCTAGCACGGTAACCCCTGTCCGCAAAACGCCAGTGCAGGAACGCCTTGCGACGCTATTGGCAACGCTAGACAATTGCCTTCCCTCCGTCCAATCATTCAAGTCCTTCACTCCGTCATTTTACAGAACGGCTGACTACTCATAACGTGCATTTCAAGCCACGTCTAAGAAGTCCAATAAAGAGGCTTGAGCAAACACCGGGTACCGAACACCAAGGATTAATCTTCTGGCATGCTATTGATGAATGCTACCCTGAATTGATCTAATCAAGGTAAGCGGCCAGCCACTTTACTAGAGTAGGCAGAATACCCTGCGGCAACGTGTAATGTTACGGATATCACGGCACTCGTTTCAGTAGCTTGGTCTTGTACTTAACTAGCGAAGTTTAGATTGCAAAACGCGTGATAAATAACTACATTCTTGTATCCACTATTTAGTTATGCTTATTTTAAAAGCTTGTGTTGATATTCGCATTGGTCGTTTGTGAGGATTAGACTTTAAAGTATGGCTTTTGTGGGTACCCATTGGTGTCACTGATATCTTTACATTCATATAAATCTAGGGTCAAAAGGAAGTCACTGTACTACAAAAACTACCAACACGTACCCATTTCTAAGCTCTAGTGAGAACATATTGAATCTCTCTCTATAGAGTATTTGAAGAAAGGTTTCCTAATATAGCAAATAAATAGCTTGCATTGTTGTTACTATACAACGTGTTAACGCCTCATCCGCTAATAATTACGTGACTGCAATCAGGCTCTGGGGCACGTGACAAGATTGGGCACTGTCAGGCTGAAGGTTATGAATCTGTGGCCTTCACCATCTTACGTCCTGCATTCACTTGATTGAGGCTAAAGCATGGCGACGAGAATGCTCACAACTGAAGCGCCAACTCCCATTACTAAAGTTCAGTGGTGGGACAGCGAGAGAGTCCACGTTCTGTGCCCATTTTGTGAGGAAATACACCGCCATGGTTTCACGGGCTATGGTGATGAAAGGCTATCACGCGTGGCACACTGCAAAAGTCGACTACCAGGAGATCAAACGTACGTGTTCAAATTTCCACCTGCTGGTTGCTTCTATATAGACAAGACCAATATCTGTTTCGTGACGGATGGTGTGAAGTTGCCTGAACACACGCCGCCTGAGCGACTCAATGAACTGAGAGCGAGGTTCCAAGACGCAATTAATAGAAAGCCACTTTGGAAAGGCTTGGGCCGAGAGCAAGCCGAAGAGATCGACAATGTTGTCGGAAAAATGGTTTTGGGCAGTTTTGACACTGTTCGGCGGTTTCTCGATAATGCCGATACACAATTACGGATCACCTTTTTAACAGGCGTAGAGCCGTGGAATTCTCCACCCCCAATTCATGATTCAGACGAAGAGGAGGATGACTCCCAGGACGAAGAACAGACTGAATCTCGACCAACATATGGCAAAACCATTTTGCATTATGCAGCGTCCGAAAGATATCCTGAAATCGTCAAGGTCTTGCTCGAAGAAGGAGCCTGCGTCAATTCCGTCGATTTAGATGGTCGAACTCCTCTTATGGAAGCAGCCTTATGGGGTAGACTGGAGAATGTCCAAGTTCTCTTGGAGCACGGAGCAGACGCCACTTTGCCTTGTATCAAAGACAACAAAGTTCTCTATGCAGCTGATTTTGCAAGACTTGCCAAGCAGATTCAACACACAAGGGGTCAAAACAAAACCTACAGTTCATATGAAATGGAAATTCGTGGTCGAGAAATTGTGCGACTTCTAAGTAAACCACCCACTCGCCAGCCTGCTTTACAGCTTGAGAATTTTTATTTCTCACGCTCGTCGGATGATCAACAGTCACTAAGCCTGAAAATCCATTACAACCTCCCAACAAGGTGGAAAACTGTGGCACACATGGTTCGTGACGGGAACCTGCCTCCGGTCTCAGCGATGAGTGGTTGGGGCCACGGAGAACACGAATCGATTCAAATAGCTGGTCGCGACTGGACGTGTAAGGTACTGGAGCTTTGCAATGCCATCAACTTTACACCGGAGCCTCACTACTACGACAAAGGAGTGCCGGGAAGATACAATGCCTGCCACGCGGAGAAACAGCTTATTGCCTATTTTGTTGACAAGCATTGCTTTCTCGATTACGAGATGGTAGTCCCTTCTGAGCCTCCAGACGAACTTAGTATCCTCAGAGACATGATGTGTCACACTGGGTTCTCTGAAGAAGCCTTTAATCGGCGTGTCACTGAGCGCATTCAGGAAGAGGACAAGCTGGCAGATCGGTCAAGGCTGGTGGCCTTGAAGGAGATATTTCCGCCTGATTCATTGCCAAAGGCTGATATCGTTGTTAGTCAGCCCGTGTGTGATGATTGTGAAGCGTTCATAAAACATGTAAATACTCAATTAGGGTTGTCGTTGCGTTTGCTGACGTCAACCATGCACGTTGTCGAGGGAGAGTTCTAATCAAAGCTCTGATGTTGAGATATGCTGCTACAAGGAAGAAAGGTCAGGCTTGCGCATTGGTGATTCCTGAAGTTGTGCTGTCGCATGCAATTTGGCTGGCATGTTCTCCTCTCTGTATGGTGGAAAGAAGAGCACGAGCACGAAGAAGGTGCCGAAAGGTGCAAGTACTGCAGGTCATCTGAGCCCTCACTGTCGCGCATCCGCAATGAGCCCTCACGGGGCTACCGAATAACTAACCAATTAGTGGTTCAATCTAGAATTCTAGATAACCACCGAGATAGGGAACATGACGGGTTCACGCCCACAACACGCTAGACGAAGAATTTCGCACCAATCACAGAACAGTGTCACTTTTGCGTGCCAGTAGGTTATCGTCAGCCTGTCACCCTTCTTAATCTATTGAATATTAGTGCAACCCGGTCGAAACACCAAAAATGAAAACGCGGAGCTGACAGGTCCGTTCTAGCCTTGCTTGGCTGGTATGCCGGAACTAGTGGCATAGGACCCTGAATCTATTAACACGCCAATGGGCTTAGTCCAGTGCCATATGCCGTGATCCGCCGACCATGTACGGTTTTCCTTATTAAAACGGTAGAAATTCCCACATTTTAGTGAAGTCACATCTCTCTTCTCTAAGCTCTTTCTTCTATCTTTCAACATGAGGCTCGAAATCCTTTTCATGTCCGTTCTCGCAGCTCTCGTCCGCGCCGCTGGCGTTACGGGCGCTGCCGAGGGCTTTGCCAAGGGTGTCACAGGAGGCGGCTCAGCGAGTCCCGTGTATCCGACTACAACTGCCCAGCTCGTCTCCTACCTCGGAGATTCATCTGCTCGAGTCATCATCTTGGATCAAACTTTTGACTTTACCGGGACTGAGGGTACAGCTACTGAAACCGGCTGCGCTCCATATGGCACAGCTTCAGCTTGTCAACTTGCCATCAACAAGGACAACTGGTGCAACAACTACCAGGCTAGTGCACCTAAAGTTACTGTCAAGTATGACAAGGCTGGTCTGAACCCCATTGTTGTTGGATCTAACAAGAGTCTTGTTGGCGTTGGAAGCAAGGGCATCATCAAAGGTAAGGGTCTGTACATCGCTAATGGCGCCAAGAACGTCATTATTCAGAATATTCAAATCACCAACATCAACCCTCAGTATGTTTGGGGAGGCGATGCTATCGCCCTTGATAATACTGATCTTGTGTGGATCGACCACGTTACTACTTCTTTGATCGGTCGTCAACATATTGTTCTTGGCAACGGCCCAAGCAACAGAGTAACTATTTCCAACAACAAGATCGATGGAGCTACATCTTGGTCTGCTACTTGCAACGGCTACCATTACTGGGGTCTTTACTTCACTGGCTCTTCCGATGTATGTATGCTCTCACGTTTTATGAACTTGATACTAATGTGAATAGCTCGTCACCTTCAAGAATAACTACATCTACAAGACCTCCGGCCGCGCCCCCAAGGTCGGTGGAAACAGTCTTATCCATGTCGTCAACAACTACTGGTATGACAACGCAGGTCATGCTTTCGAGATTGGTGCTGGAGGTCAAGTTCTCGCTGAAGGCAACATCTTCCAGAATGTTGTTGCACCAATCGAGACCTCGAGCTTTGCCGGCAAGTTGTTCTCAAGCCCAAGCACGTCTGCCAACGCTGTTTGTTCTTCGTACCTTGGCCACGTCTGCCAGGTTAATGGATTCGGAAGCTCTGGTACCCTTTCTGGATCTGATACCAGCTTTTTGGCAAACTTTCAGGGCAAGAACGTCGCTTCCGCGGCTGCTTACTCGACTACTACGGGACTCCAGACGAGCGCTGGCTTTGGCACTATTTAAGTCTTGTAAATAAAGTCTACTTTACTGGGGAGAGGGGCAAAGAAGAAAGGAAGACATGATAGTATCATACTGTCTTGAGTGGGTAGATAAAATAGTTCTTCTTCAATAACAGAAACTAGTCCTTTAATCATAACCACGGACAGGCTATCACCTTTCCGCTCTCTTATTACAAACTGGGGGGTAGGGCACAACCCTTCATCAACACATGTGACACAACCACAGCCCTTCCTGGGAAATTTATCCACGAGCAAAATATGTTTCTCACTCTGGTGATTTAGTACCCAGTCGTAGTATACGTTGTGGTGGTCCATTCCTGCGCATCGCTTCCAAAAGGGAAATAAAACGGCGCTGAATAGCTGCCATTGGTTATAGGCGAAGTCATTTTTCTCTTCGAAAATGGATGCAGAGACAAGGTGTTTTGATTTGCTACCCAGGTCTATCTGGCACAGAGATATGGATAGGGCTGAACCCCAACTCAAGAGGGTCACCCAATTGGCACAGCCCCTTTGGGATGTGTCACTCTGCCTGGCAACTGTTAGTTGATTCCTGTTCAATCTTTGCCTCCACGGTAATACTTCGGGACATTTCAAGAATCACATCGTAGAGTGATTTTCTTGCTTTGATCTCTGATGCGTCATCTTGGAGATATTCCACTCGTGGATTGGTTGAAGAGGTAGATGGTTAACTTCAAGATTGCCACAAGCATACTGAGCCCCTTTGCTTGAGACTTGTTCGGTCCGATTGAAGATGGGTGAGAGGCCATGTTTTGCTATACTTTTTCGTATACAGAACAAAGGAAATCTTATTGATAGTTGGTCGACATTCGCCCACAAATGTCTATGAACTAAGCTATCACGGCTTTCTAGTCAAATTGACTCTTGTTGGCATGCTTCTGGATAGTTTCATAGTATTGCTTGGATAACTTCAGTCCAGACACCTGACTTATCAGAATTGGAACACGAGAACATTCTATCACTCAGTTCAGTAGATAAATGAGCTTTACTATTTAAGTTATGCGGGGACTGGGTTCGTAACCGACTCTCTGCACAGAATGGCGTTCATAAGGGCAAATACTTCAATTCATATGTTATCCAATCTCTCTTCAGAAAGGTGCTTATAAAGTTTGGCATTAAAACTGAACTTCGGGTATGACTCATAAATGTCGGCAGTCAATAGAATTGGCCAACGGTGATTGGCAGATTCCAAAAGGGTTTCTAACGCAAAGTCTACCCCGGTTGAATAATAGATGGTTCCGCAGCTGCCTAAAACTTGCAAACCTATTTACGCTTGTCGAGAGTGTGCCCCATTCTCATTATGACTCAGCAATAGACTCGGGCCAATGAGTCTCTGGCGGTCGTCACACAACTTGACACAACTTTACATAACTCCAGAAGCAATACAGATAGGAGAAATCTCAGTGCAAAGATACATAACGCAGGATTTGCAGTTAATGACTTAATAGTGCCATAAGCGTTCAGATCCCAAGTTTTACCTGTAACAAGATCTTGTTATTGGCTCGACATATCTCTGTTGCAGAGTCTTCAACCTCACCTTTCCGCATTGCTTTCAATACTCATGAGAGAATCTCCAAATGACGCAGCAGACACAGCCTTCATCAACCAGAGTATATCCTTCAGCCCTAGGATTAGCTCACCTACCCGTAGATCCAAAGCCGCCCTGATTGCTGGACATTCTTCGAACTTTGCACCTTGCGAAAGTAACCGCAGGAATCATCTCAACCTCATTGGAGTAGTCAAAAGAGTCATGGTCTAGGTTTCCTTCTTTCAATACTGCATGAAAGAATACCCGAGTTGCGCAGCAGGCACCAGAAGTATATCCTCCAACCCTATGATTAGCTCACCTACGCGTCGATTCAAGGCCCTCTGATTGCTCTAAAGGCGCCTCTGACTTTGCATGTTGTGGAAGTAAACGTCGGCATTATCTCACACTCATTGGAGAGGAGTTTCTTCATAAAACTTGGGTCAACGAACCTTATCCTGAAATGTCTATAAAAGGACGGCCTTCTAACCCTTTGCTCCCCTTCTTTTTCATCCTCAACACAAACTACCATCTTCCTTACATACACACACAAACACAACTCTCAACTCACTTCTTCAAACATACCTCAACATCCCACTCATACTCTTCTACCAACTCATATTCTTCTTCTACCTCACACTTACCCTCTTCTCAACCCTACTTTACATCACATCTATCACAATGGGTTGCTGCGAGTCTAAGGAGAAGATGCCCAAGATGGCTCCTGGTGCCGAGAAGATTGAGTACTGGCCTCACAAGGACTGGGACAGAAGAGAATTGGCCTGGAGCGATAACACCCGCGACAAGGTCCGCAAGCGAGAGAGGGAGTCGTTGGCTAAGAATCCCGTCCGTGTGAACAGACCCTCTCGGCCTGTAGAATACAAACCATACAAATGGCCCAAAGACTACTAGGGCCCTGTTACTAGGTAACACGGGAAGACGGCCTCCTACTTGTCAACAAGGCCCATTCACTTGGGGTTGCAGAGGTCAACGATTACAGGAAAGACGACAACATTCGGAGATCTCATGCTTGGCTGGGGATCCCGATCCTCCTACGCTCAGACACCTGTTCCTGGTCTACCACCGTACACCCCTACAACGATTGCTTGATATGGCTTAGAGCTATGCAAGGAACAACATTCAATTGTTCTTCTCTTGCAAGAAAAAGAGGGAAGACACCAACAAAAAAAAAAAAAAAAAAAAAAAAAAAAAAAAAAAAAAAAAAAAAAAAAAGAAAGAAAGAAAAAAAAGAACGAAAACCTACAACAAAAACATGCTCTCTGTTTACAGTTACGAATGGCATTACTTAACGACTACTGCTGGTCAACCAAGAGTTATGACAAAGCATCAAGGACTCGGCACATTTCTGCTTCAAATTCTGCTTTGATTTGAAAGTTTCAAAACTTTTGGAGGAGTTTAAAATCAGGTGTTGAAAGGAGTTTTGGTGCTTACAATCAATACAACAACAGGTGGGAGTTCTTACGAGGTCAAGGAGGTTCCACAAATTACGCATTTAATACAATCTGTATTGTCTTCTAAGATCTTTCCATATGTGACTGTATGAATATAACTCATCACGCGCCGTATCTCATGAAAAGTTGCAGTCATCGGATAACCCATAATTACTTTGTAATCAATATGATGACACGAGATCTCATCTTTCCATATGAGTACGATGAAGGGAAATGAATGTGGAAGGAAGAGATGATAAAAAAACTCTGAATGAACATATAAAGCAATAGACCATGGAAATGATTAACTCAACATAAAAATCGAACTGCATAAGCAGGACTGAATGTTGCTTAGAGTTAAGTCTGGCCAACATCTGACGCAAGCCGCCCGCCGTACCTCACTGGAGGCAGCTGCATCAAAACCATTACTGATCATCCATTTTTACTTAACAGATAAAGAGATTAGAGTGAGTTCGGCCCTGAACATTACTCATTTAGGGAAACTCAATATGAAGGGGATTAATAGAATAGCCGCAATGGTTGAGAGACTTGGCGTCTTCGATTGAAATGTTCCGTGACGATCATTCTTTGCTTTGGATCTAAAGCTAGTATCAATTTATCCTCTCCGCTCAACGAGGTAAAGGTCGTAGTCTACTCCACGGCCTCCTTTCAGGGATTTCAAGCCCATCATTCAAGCAATGAACATATCAGGCTGTCATAGGCTCTTGTCAGCAGAGCCAAGACCGCCGCAGTTTTCGCAACTTGGCTGTCATTAGATATCATCCCAAGTTCATCGCTTACGCAGCATTCCAGCATTATGTCAGGGAGTAAAGTCTTTACTCCTCGTGAGCCTGTATCCCCATTGTGTTTCATGTAAGCTGACATCGTATTTCGCTTGGTGAACTTCCTAAGACGGAAATTTCGGGCGCTTTGTCAAGCTGCGATGGAGATCTGCAATGGAGCCTCAGTCAGCTTCTTAGTAACAGGTTCCGCTGATTGGACAACCCCGTAAGGCTATGCGAGGAGATCTACGTCAAGAAGATCATGGGAAGTAAGCTTAATTAGCCCCCAACGAATAAGGTGCTTTAGCCGCTGCCTGAGAATCGCATGACGAAGCAAACGACACCTCAGCCAGGCGACAAAGTCGGCCCTTTCAGCTCGAGATCTGAAGCCTGAAAATTTTATGATGGTTGCCGTAGTAGCTGAACCCCAATCCCTAGATTCTCCAGTATCTATAAAGAGGGTTGGTCCTCTCGACGGAAGTTTTCCATCCAGCCCATCAACGCAATCTCTTTTAAACAAACAAGCTCTTGACCAGCGAATAAAGCACCTGTCTCTCTTGCCAAAATGAAGGTCATCTACTCCGCTCTCCTCGCTCTCGCTGCTACAGCTGCGACCGCTTGTGACAGTACTCTTTGCCCCGGAGCTACCGTTCTCCGAGTCGTACCATGCACCAAGGAATGCATGGGACGGCCGTGCCACCTGTACGAATGCCCCGACAGTCCATACACTGTAAGATATCCCCTACTGCTTGGCCAATACTTGCAAGCTAACTGTCACTGCAGTACATCTGCGGAAAAGACAAGACCAAGTGTGATGAGATTTGGTAGACAGCTTTGCAGTGACTGGCCTGTTGGAGAAGCTATCCCTACAATGAAGATGTGGGGAGTGAGGGCAGTGTTGGTTTTCTTCAGTATCAGCAGATAAGCTCTTAGTCGCTCGTTCTATCGTGATCACGACAGTTTAGTAATGGGATTCGTTCATGCATCTTCTGTTATATTCGAAGTGCGTTGTGAATATGCTGACTTGGGCCAGCCGAAGAAATGTCCCTCATTTTACTACCCAATCCAATAGTAAAAGTAATTCACCTACATGCCACGGAAAAGTATCGGGATGTTGCTGTCCCATCGGTACTCGGTGTTGAGCAAGTGCGGAGGAGAATGTCGAGATGCTTCGTAATGACGGCATGATGATGTCAGCCAAAGTGGTCTCACAATCGGTATTCAAAAACGTCACCATTAACGCTTCATCAACAACAAAACAACAAAACTGATCAAGATCACTTCTAAATTGAGTCCCTAAATCTCAACAAATACTACCGTACATACTTGACTCAGGTGTATCCTACACACCAACTTTGCACTGACT
Organism: Fusarium beomiforme; assembly: GCA_002980475.2. Lineage (NCBI taxonomy): Eukaryota > Fungi > Ascomycota > Sordariomycetes > Hypocreales > Nectriaceae > Fusarium > Fusarium beomiforme. The sequence continues at coordinate 63,130 of PVQB02000183.1, forward strand.
CGCCGCAATCAGACTTGTCAATCACCCCCCCAATTCAGAAAAGATGGTGCACAACATCCGAACGTCAGTTCCCCCACGTTCCCTCACGCGAGGATAAAAAACTAACAATTACCAGAAAGGACGAGTTTCAAGATGCTCTGAAGAAGTATCCCGTCGTCGTCGTGGACTTTTACTCCACGCACAGCGCTGAGTCCAAGAACATTGCCCCGACATTCGCTCAGTAAGCTCACCACCAATTTACCCCAAGAATATCTACTGACAGTGGATAGCGCCTACGAATTGGACAAGTTCAAGGACTTTCGCTTCGTCAAGGTCGACATTGATGAGCTGAAGGGTCTAGCGGAGGAGGTTGGTGTTTCGCGACCTGCAACTTTCCAGATGTACAAGAACGGCGAGAAGATCAATGATCTGCAGAGTGATCAGAAGGAGGATCTCATTCAATTTTTGGAGACTGGGCTGGTTTGATTGGTCGTTGAAGAAAGGAGTCAACTATGGTTGCTAAAATGAGGCTGCTTGACTGCGGGTGCCTGAGACTCAGTCTAATTTAATTCTTTTCTGACGCCTTTCATTTGCCCTCCTACCCCAGTCTTCTATATCTGTGGTCTGAAGATGTGCACAATTGAAGGCCCAAGAGACTTTGCTTTGGGGTAAGGGCGTAACCCAAGCCGGCAACCGAGGCCGTTGAGGGTATGGAAAGTGACTCAACGCTACACAAAGCCAAATCCAACTCTAAATCGCGTTGCTAATCAGCAAGCCAAGTTCGTAAATACAGTATTGACAAGAAGTGCTGCAAATATGCTCATTTTCGTCCCCCATAATCGCTTCCAAAATCCCAGCTGATCAAGTGACACATCGTCTTTGTCAGCATGCCCCACTACGTCATTGAAACATCGCAACCGAACGGATCTTCCCATGGCGTCTCATCCTCACCATGGCGCAATCAGAGCAAACCAACAAAGGCCGAGTCGTCGGTGACTTATCATGTCAATCAGACTCTTATCTCAAGACCCTCGATACAGAAGTGATCTCGTGTGAAAAGGCGCCAAAAACGGCGCATAAGTCGAAGAAGAGCAATGGCCATTCTCAGTCGCATGATGAGTGGTTAATTGAGTGCGCTGACTCGGTGCTGTTCCCCGAAGGTTTGACATCTCATCTCATGTTATTTTAGAGGAACTTGCTAACTTTAGGTTCAGGCGGCGGCCAACCCTCGGATCACGGCACAATAACGCCCCTCTCCGGCTCAGATCAAACCCCCATCCCCATCAAGAACGTCCAACGCCAAGGCCTCCGCTGCCTAATCCACTCTCCCAATCCTCTATCCCCAGGCTCAAGAATCCGTCAAGAAGTCGACTGGAAACGAAGATGGGATCACATGCAGCAACATACGGGTCAACACCTTCTCTCAGCCGTGATGCAGAACCGCCATGATCTCAAGACTCTTGGTTGGGGAATGGGCACTGAAGGAAACATGAATTATGTTGACTTACCGAGGAAACCAACTGAGGAAGAAATGCAGGCTATTCAGAATGAGTGTGCCGAGTTGATTCGTGAGAATTTGCCGATTCGGGTTGAGACGCCAGATGATGCGAAGCATGATAAACTCCCCGGTGATTACGATAAAAGTGATGGCGTTGTGAGGGTTATTCATATTGGTGATCTTGATACAAACACGTATGTCTATTCCCCTTACCTGTGCGCGCCTACTGATTGTTACAGATGTTGCGGAACTCATCTCTCCCAAACATCGCACATCTCCCTCATCATTCTCGGCTCAACACAATCCGTCCACGGCAAAAACTGTCGCTTGTCTTTCATAACCGGCGATCGAGCCATTAACCTCGCTACATCTTCCGTCAGCGCCATCAGCTCCATCGCAAAGCTCCTTTCATCTAGCAACGCCCCAAGTGAAGTCGTGTCCCGAACCACAGCTCTTTCCGATGCCGTCACCGACCTGAAACGATCTGAGCGCAAACTTCTCCTTGAAGTTGCAAAGTTTGAAAGCGAGCAGGCTATTCGAATCATTGTGCAAAATAGGATGAACGCTTACATTCATCGTTATGATGGAAATACGGACTTTATTAACAAGATTGTTGGCGAGACGAGGGATGTTCTTCAAGGAACAGGGTTTGTGGTTGTTATTGCTATCGGTGAGCCAAAGGGCAGTGGGCCGGTCGTTATCGTCGGTGATCAAGTTGCTGTAGATGCCATGGCGCAGAAAGTCAAGGCAGTAATCAAAGATATCAGAGGCGGAGGAGCGGGAGGGAAATGGCAGGGCAAGGTGAAGGAGTGGACGAGTGCAGAGTTGATGGCCCTGAAAGAGGCAGTTGAGTCGTGAGACTACTATCTATCGTCTAACGCTCTACAAAATTTCAACGTATCTCATCCTAAAGAAGTAGACCGATCTTCATCCTCGATCCATCCCCTCTCAAATTCAGATAATACCCAACTGCTTGTGGCCAACGATAGCGTTCAGCTGATAGCCTAGTCGCTTTGGTTTGCCCTGCGTAGTTTCAAACACCTTGCGGACATGTTCAGTATGAATGGCTGATCGAGTCGGGTGCGACATGATGAACAACCCTTGCTTTCTAGACCAGAGTGCCGTCATGGCGTCGTTATCCTTTCCCTTCTGAATGGTCAGTTCCTGTGCCTGGATTGACAGCGCGTTGTCTGTGAGACGATGGACCATCTCGACGGCTAGAGACCCAAGAATTTCAATGCAATCATCCTTCTTCTTGACATCAGCCACGACACCGATACAACCCCATTCCCGAAAGCGCGATTCCTTGGTCCGATGAAACGACGCCTTTCGGTATGCACACCACTTCTTGTACTCATCCGCAGTCATCCTTCGCGTGACCTCATCCGCCCACGTAAGTCTCTCCCTCGTCTCCTTGTTTATCTGAATCGAATCAGCATCTCCACCCGGCGGACGAACAGAGAACATGAACTCCTCATCCCAAGGCATGAGCGCAACGCCGGTCTTCTTGGAAGTGTCTTCACCGTCGCTATCGGAAAGAGCATCTTCCGCGTCGTCGTCAGCCTTCCTTGCGTCTCTTCGGCACTTTTTCCAGCGGAGGATGTTCTGGAGACGGGTTAGGCGCGCGGTGTCGTGGCGGATTTGGAAGATTATGTCGGGGAGGGTGATGAATCTCTGCCCGCGGCGGACGGCAAGTTCGTTTGCTCTGGTGAGCTGTAATGGTTAGTGAGGTCATGGGAGATGGGGAGACATACGATGTTGATGATCTGATCGCGAACGATCGACTCGACGAGAACGGAGGTTTCGTTGGCGATTTCTTGGGTCTCGCCAGCGACGAACATCATCTGCTAAAGTCAGTTAGAGACGACAAACCGACAAAAGTTAAAACTGACCTGTTGGACTTCACTGCTGTACCTGGGTGTAAACTTCGCCATGATATATAGATCCGGCTAAGGGAGTCTTGTGGGAAAGCAACTATGATGAAAGGCTGAGGAGGAGGAGGCGGCCGTATGTCGGTATCCTTGGGCCAGAGCAGGAATCGAATTCGACTTCAAGGACTCTGATTCACGCATTTTCACAGCGCGTCGTTGTTCGTGGCTTTTGTTTGTACTTCACAGTGTTTAACGGGGGTCACGAGGGTGGTGGAGAGCTCTGATCATTTCTTTGAAAAAAGAGACAGTACTACTCGACGCTGACGGAAGAGGAACAGAGGCCGGGTCTCTTTGTTGTTCCTTATTGTTTATTGCAAAAGCTCTTCGAGGCGAGAAAGTGGCCGACCGGCTGCGAAACCATATGTAAGCGGTCTTCCTCAAGCGCGCGGGATTGAACATCAAGTAGGGTTCTGGAAGATCAGTCTTTGACATTGACAGTGATGCTGTGTACGTGATTCCTTCTTCCTTCCAAAGGCTGCTGCATTCCCCCTTCAGAAGTGGCTCGAGCAATTAATTTCCAAGCTCCAGGCTCAAGCTCAACCATCGCCGTGAACTTCTGCCAAGCCTGGTCGTCTTTCTCCTCAACTTTGCCTCGAACCCAGCTCTGTCCTTCATCTTTACTGACTTCTACCAGGACTATGTTATCGTGACACCAAGCCCACCCCTCTATCGTTATCAGCCCTTCCGATATCTCCTCCCCATTAACAGGCTTCGTGATCATCGAGTTCACTTCGACTTCCCATACTGGCCGCATTCTCAACCCTTCAGGATCCTTCGGATCTTTCTCGTTATAAAGAACAGCCGCGAACGGACCCGGTGCACGAGTCTCTTGAAGTGACAGCCTGCAAAGCCACTTCGTCGAATTAGTTCCAAACCAACCCGGAACAACGAGTCGCACTGGACCTCCTCGCTCTTTGCTCAGTGGTTTTCCATTTACGTTCCATGCGAGGAGAACTTCCGGTCTTTGGGCTTTTGTCACGGGCAAGTCTTCGGTCTGCTTCGTACTCAAAGAACCCTCCATAATCAAGACCCTCTGACCAGACAAAGCGCACTCCTGGAAGGGGTTCTGCAAGGGTGAGAATAGTCGACAATCGAACGCCGGTCCATACAACGTTACCAACTCGCCATGGGTTACTGGTTGGTGGTTTTAGAGGGCTTCCGTAGCATTCGTGAAAGGCCGTTACTGAAGTTTGAGGCAAAGCTTTGAGCTGTTCCAGAGTGAGAGCAAACGGGCGTCTAACAAGTCCATCGATGACTAGCAACCACTTCTCAGGGTCAACGACGGCAGCTCCCATATGTATCGTCTGGAATAGTTGATCATCGGGCGTTACGAAGGATGATAAGTGGTGATGTGTTGGTGGAGGGCGCAGAAAGAACCCTTCCGGATCAATCGATGTGCAGGCTTCTCTCTCGCGACCAGAGGGAGGGACTTGTGAGACATCATAGTCCAACAGTGTTGTGAATTTCAAGTCCATTGTCAAGGAAAGTAGTGGAAGTAAACTGCTCGCTGAATAATGGAGTGTCAAGGGGCTCGGTCAAGCGGGTTCGCATCCGTACTGCCGACCTTTGGAGCAACTCCATCATCATAGACCCCAATTCTGACTCAAGATTACAGCAACAAGCATCACGTGCAGAAATGCCTGATTCGGTCTGGTGGTCTAGTGGTATGATTCTCGCTTAGGGTAAACCCTACAGCTCAGCTTGCGAGAGGTCCCGGGTTCAATCCCCGGCCAGACCCTTTCTTTTGCCTCTAAGATATCCGAGATTCTTAAGAGGTGCTTCTTTTTGCTATTGAGTGAGATTGGATGGGTAAGAGAGTTCAATGAGTTCGGGATGATAAGCTACGAACTCTACGAGATGCTTGCATCTGGTTGGCTGAGAGCATTGATAAATAAGATGGGCTATCTCATCTTATCTGATGTTGCTACCCTAGATATCCTGGTTATTGTCATCCATACAGCTTGGGCTTGGGCCGGAAACGAGCGTGCTAGGTTCTTTTGCTTCTTTGATATGTCTAACTTGGCTCTCAATTTTTCCCTTTAGTAATATATGTAAAGTTCCGAAGCTATTGTTCTTGCCTGCGTGGTACATCAAAATGTGCGCAATACCCAGCCCGACCATTATCACCTAGCAGGAGCGAAACTAACCCCGACCAGCGGCGAACAAGCTTTAAACAACCGCAATTATGGACTTAAATACCGTTGAATGTGGATATCTCTGGTTATTCATATGTTTGAGATTCTACAGCAACACAGCGAACAGTAGTCCCCCCTCAGAAATCAACTGTCACCCAATTGCACTTCTCTCGTCAACCAATCAGAGCCACGCCCGGTTAGCTCAATCGGTAGAGCGTGAGACTCTTACGAGTACGCGATCTCAAGGTTGCGGGTTCGACCCCCGCATCGGGCTGTTCCTATAAACGATTGCGAGCAATAGCGAGGCATCTCTTTTTTGCATTTCTACTCTACTCCCCTGGAACCCCAACCCCAGAAACTGTCTTGCAAATCTCAAGCAACTCTTCCTGCTTGCTCACATTATCGGCTCCAGGATGCGGTCTGTTCTCTCCCCTCGTTGTAACAAAGGCGCCAGAAGCAACCTTTGTCAATGGCCCTTCTCCAGCTACCCAGCTTGCCAACGCTTTGGCTGGTTCGCTCAACTGGACTGGTGCTGAGGCTCCTCCCATTTTGGTCTTGACCCAGCCGGGATGCATGCTGAGGACTTGGATATCCGTCCAGCGCCGCGCAAATGCCTTTGCGAGCATTGTGTCGTGAAGCTTAGTGTTGCCGTATGAATGCGATTGCGTCGCGTTCTTGAGAGTCTCATCGCCACTGTAATGACTATCGGAGCTCATGAATAAAAGTCTGCTTTTGGGCTTATCCATAAGACATGTGAGGATATAAGGTGCCAGTGTATTCACAGCAAACACGGCTGATATTTTGTCTGAGGTTATTTCCTTCGATGCTGTTGAGCCGTAGCCTATACCAGCGTTATGCACGACGACATCAAAAGGCCCAGCATTGTTCGCATCTTTGGCGAGCTTTTTTGTCTCATCAATTGAGGATAAGTTTCCAATTAGAACTGCTGCGGCGTCGGGAATGGCGGCTTTGGCTGAAGCGGCACGGTCGGCGTTTCTAGCGTGAAGAACGACTTGGTGGCCTTGCTCTGCGAGGAGCTTGGCGGCGGCTTGGCCGATGCCGTCTGTTGAGCCTGTGATGAATACGCGAACCATTTTGCTGAGTTTGATGTGTTTCCGATAGGTTGGAGATATCGATGTACGTTGATTATCGAAGAGTCTGAGTTATGAGTCGTCCCAACTTCGTGCTTTTCACCGTCGCATGATATCATTGAATGGTAAGTTGGTTACGTCATCAACTTTAGTATCCATTGTTTACGCAAATACTACGTCGCCAAAATGTGACGTGTTGTTCCGACAAGCGTAGGATTGCTGGAAATTCTTTCTGAATGCTTATAATACTTCCATTAGTCTGCTTGCTCAGGTAGTAAACAGAATAGCTGGCTGGTTGCGACAAGCCTTATGTCCTAGGAAAGGACGGGAGGAATAGAACCAGTACTAGCCCGCGCTAAGATACCTCTATAGACTTGTTAACCAATCCGTAATAATCACCCTTCAAAGCTATTGGTTTATCGATCAGTTCGGATCGTGGAGTAATACCTCGAAAGCAGAATCAACGTGACGCCCGCTGTATGGTACATCTCGGCAACGGACGCCGAGGCCGAAATGCGGAGGTTACATGGCTTCTTTCTTTCCAGGAGATCTTCGCTACCATCTACCAGAACTGGCAACTCATTAGACCGTCATGATCTTGATCTCGGTCTACACGTTTGCCGAAACCCCTCTTGGATTTTGCCGATAAGATGTATAAGTACGCAAGGATATTCTCTGAGGTTATCCCGAGACTGAGTCAGTTGAGCCTGGTCAGTACTTGGCAGACTGTGAACGTGATGGCTTCGTCAACGAGGAAAAGGATATTGTCACTTTTAGCATTGGTGTTATCTCCGCTCATCGCCGAGGCTCACTCCAAATGTTCAGCAGAGAGCCTGCTCATCCCCCACGGGACAATCACCTCAGTCCAGCACCACTCCATCGGCGATGTAATCCCGCTTCCCAATACCGTCGCATCTTGCGGAGGTCCAAACTTCAAAGCCAATATTACCGCTGACCTCTGCAGAGTTGTCATCAACGTTTCAACCAGCGACTCTAGCTCAGTTCGTATTGAAGCCTGGCTTCCCGACGACTGGAACAAACGTCTTTTGGCTACAGGCACGGGCGGTATTGGAGGATGTATTGACTTCCTGACGGTGCAGAACGGCGCTCAGTTGGGGTTTGCCAGCTTTGGAACTAACACTGGTCATGATGGCGAGCAAGGCTTTGACTTCTTGCTTAATCATCCAGAAGTTATCAACGATTTTGGACATAGAGGGATCCACGTCGAAGCTCAGGTTGCAAAGCAGATCGTGGAGCAATACTACGGAAAGAAGGTTTCAAAGAGTTATTATCAAGGATGCAGCACTGGAGGACGCCAAGGTCTGCAGAATGCTCAGCTCTACCCAGATGACTTCGACGGCATCCTTGCTGGAGCTCCAGGAATCGACTGGCTTCACATCGTGGCGTCGAAGGGAATCTTAGCCAGAAGAATAGGATGGCCGGATCTCAAGTCTGATGCTTATGTTCGACCAGAGCAGTGGAAAGCAATTGTGGCGAAGCAGATTGAGATTCTTGATCCATTGGACGGCGTCAAGGATGGCATCATTGACAACCCAGCTGTACACGCCTTTGACCCAGCCATCTTGGGCTGTGGAACTGGTCTGCTTAATACTTCACTCTGTTTGAAGCCGCAGCAAGTAGCATCTGTCAGAGCGGCGTATGAACCACTTGCCGACTCAGAAGGTCGGATCGTCTATCCGGGATTCGCCCTAGGTGCTGATACGAGTGTCTTCTCAGCAAACCAAGTTAATGGCACAGCTGAGTTGAACTACAAAGTCTTGCAGGTATGTTATCCTCCTTATGCAAGCTGGAGTTCTGAGCTAACAGGTAGAATGGGATTTCTGGCGTGGCACCGTTTACAATGACTCAAAGTGGACACCTCACAACTTCACAGTCAAAGACATGGACTTTGCCCTCAATCTTAATCCAGGAGGCGTCAACGCCGCTGAAGGCGATCTGCAAAGGTTTTATGCGAAGGGAGGCAAGATAATTTCTTACCATGGGCAAGCTGATCAGACTATAACGCCGAAGCTGCCTGCTGAGTATTATGCGAAGGTGCAGAGCAACCTCAATGCCACGCTGGAAGAGATACACTCATTCTACCGCCTCTTCTTCGTTCCGGGAATGTATCACTGCTCAGGCGGTCCTGGTGCATTTGATATTGGACAGGTGTATCCATTGAAGAAGGATAGGCTGACAGCCAAGGAGAATGTGCTGCTGGCTTTGGTGGAGTGGGTTGAGGGAGACAAACAGCCTGATACCATCGTCGGAGCCAAGTTTGGCAGCGGCATGGCTTCAGAAAGGAGCATAGCAGAGCGAAGTAAGTCTCTTTTGAAGCACTTTCTGGCATTAAGCTAATGATAGTCAGAATATTGCCCCTACCCGTATGAAAGTAGATGGGATGGATCTGGAAACACGACCAAGGCTGAGAGTTGGCACTGCAAGGCACCAGGAACCCAGAATTAACACGTCAATATTCTATTCTAGTTGCGACTATGTAAAAAAACAAGTACATCGATGGCTATCCAGTATAGCACGTATAGTGAACATCTCCAAATCTTCTTGTTTCGTCTTACAGCTTGCTCTTGAATCCCACCAGCTGAGACGAAATAAGACTCTTGTCTATGTCCTCAATCTTGTTCAACCCCGCAACGTTCATGAGAATATCCAGATCAGCCAACAGCCCCTTCAGTACATGTCGAACTCCATGCTCCCCCATGATACTAAGTCCCCAGATCCAAAGTCTCCCAATAAAGACAAACTTGGCACCCAAAGCAAGAGCTTTGACAATATCAGCGGCTCCTCTGACACCGCTATCAAATGTCACGACGATACGGTCGCCGACCTTCTCGGCAATTTGTTCCAGAGCGTCGAGACTTCCAATAGCCCCGTCTACCTGTCTGCCAGCATGATTACTAACAACAATACCTTCAAAACCCAGATCAGCGGCTTTCTCAGCATCATCAACGCGCTGAATGCCTTTGATCAAGAATGGCTTTCCTCCGCTGATTTCCTGCCATTTCTCACGTGCCCAGACTGCTTTCTCCCAAGACCATGCACGGCCATGCCAGACATTATCGATCCAGAGAGCTCCAGCTTCGGCAGGTTGCTTCTTTGGGTCAATACCATACTCGGCTAGTCGTTTCTGGAAGACGGGATCAGAAAGACCCAAGTCTGCACCGATGCCGCGGTAGAAAGCGTAGTTAGATGTTGCAACGTCATCGTGTCGCCATCCAAGTTGCCAGGTATCTGTAGTCAGTATACAAGCCGAAAATCCAGATTCGTGAGCTCGCTTGAGTAGCGACAAGGTAAGCTCATCATCGTGAGGCATGTAAAGCTGGAAGAACCGAGGGCCTTCTGGAATGCGATGAGCCTCTTCGCTATTCTGTGCAATCTGTTGCCCGGCGTCATTTGCCTCTGCAACGTCCTCGATAGGGCATGATCCAGCAGTCGAAAGACTGTACGGGATACCAAGCTCTCCGGCAACCTTTGCCACGGGAAGTTCACCTTGAGGATGGTAGATCTTGTTGATTCCAATAGGTGCAATTCCAAATGGCGCAGAAACTTCATGACCGAAAATGGTTGTTCTGGTAGATCGCTCGTTGGTGTCTACAAGTTGGTGAGGGACTATCTTGTGTCGGAAGAAGGCCTCGCGGTTTGCACGATGCGTGTCAGAAAGGCCTGCATTGGATGATGCATAGAGCCAGCCGTTTTCAGTGAGCTTCTTTTTCGCAAGTTCTTCAAGGTTATCGGGGCCTAGAAAGGTTCAGCTCCAATTAACGAAACATGATCGCAGGCATCATACGTGTGTTAAATGGTGGAACCTCGCCGTCGTTCAGTTTCCAAAAGTTTGCGCGTTGGTAAAGACCCCAAGGAGGCGTATCGCGGTTCTTGAGATGTGGTGAACGAGGGTCCGACATAGTCAATTAGGCGACAATCTGTTGACAATAGTGTAGAGCCTGTTGGCATGAAGATACATGTTGCCAAGAGATTGAGATGTGTCTTTCCTTATATGTCGATGATCTATAGTTATGACGTATCTAGTATATTTAGAGTCTCAGATATCCGATCGAAGGATAAAAATGACGTACAATTGATGTTCCGAGTCAGACGGCTGTACCAATTTAACCGGTTATACCGATCTAGCCGATGGTGCCGATATAACCCTGGATATCGCCCAGACTTAGACAACTGTCCATATGGCAGGCTGAAAATAGTTTTTGGTACGGCAATTGCGATGCTTTCGCTCAGATTACATTTATTTCAATATTCCCCAAAGTCAAACAAGTATGAAACGATAAGAGAACAAGTGTAACAGCTACTCAACTATCTTCGTAATATCTTCGTCATCTATCTGAGTGTTACCTTCAGTTATCAACCCCTTTTATCAGACAATGTGGACCTTCCACCCTCTAGTTTGTCAAGATAGATATTAAATAGAAATAAATTATTTCATCTGGTAGTAGCGCTCATGTCCCGGAGCGTGCTGCATAATAAACTTGAACCCCAGCTAAAACCGCCGATACAATTGTAGCGATAAAGATCACAAGACCTATCCAAAACGTCCAATATTGGATAGGATTCCTGTAGTCCTTGAATATAGTATTCCAACTTTTAGGAGGGTTGATAAACTCTTGCGCAAGTTCAATTAGTCGATCATGGTAGAAAACGAATTCTTTCAGTCGAACTTTACTTCCTGCTCGATCTCGAATGTCTCCGGGGTTTCTGACTCTAAAAGAGTAAAGCCTCTCGTTATGAGTTTTAAGGAATCGATTTGTGGGTATGTTGTAGCGTGGAAACAGTAGGTCCAAAGATCTGATTGTTTCTTGTATAACTTCTAGTGGGATAGGAAAAGGGCAGCTACGCGTCGTTAGATCCGTGGCAATAGAGGTTTGAGAGACAGAGTACTTGCATTTTGGGTTGATTATGAGGCTGAATATAAGGGTCAGGTGTATGTTCCCTCCTCCATCTCAGCACCATCTCTCGGGCATCTAAAAGCCATCTATTCTGAGTAAAAATTGAGAGATTACTATAATCTGAGTCAAACTCCAAATGCTTATCGAGTTGCGTGATCCAATACGCAGTGATATTGGTGAGCTTCTTCATGTTTGCTACCGTCAGAGGATGCGTCAGAGAGGATTGGACTTGTGTTGTCTCACTGGCCATCTCGGCTACTAGTTCAGCATCTCGTATCGGAGTTTCCGGTTTGCCGGGGAATTTTGGGGCATCTTGAGCCGGATAGAATAGCCCGTGAACAAAGTCACAAAGCTTGCGGCGTCCTCTCCACCCTGTGATGTGTTGTTCTGCAACAGGGGTTGGATCTACCATCAGCCATATTCTTATTATCCCGTCAAGAATATACTTCAAGATCGTCCTCTCTTGGGGCAATCCTGCGCCCTGTATGCCAAGTACATCTCCGGCCTGGAGGCTATCAAGCACAGTTTCCTCCTCTGCACTTGGATTGTGCTTTAATATAGGGACAGTTATTAAAGCCACTACCGTAAGCTGCTCTGCATCTAGTTTGAAGAAGAGGTCTCTAAATTCTCGGCAGTCGTTGAGGTATCGGATCTCGGCATCAATCATTTGAAAGTACGGCTCATAGTCCTGGCTGTCGATCTCGCTCTCGGGTCTCTCGAAGAGAACTTCGATTAGGTTGACCTTTCTCTCCTCTGCCAGTCCAGACATATTAGGCGAGCTGTCCGGCGACGACTCAAGGATGGTCTGAGGTGACCTGCAAAATTTATGCGAAAATACCAAGTCAATTACTAAGTGGAGGCAGCAAGTGTCACAAAATTCATTGTCAGTCTTGCGGCGAAACGTGGAAATTATATACAGCCTTATGGAAAATCGGTAGGATTTAGGAAACTTATTGGCCAATTGGTCGCATGTGATAGGCGCGCAGGGGTCCCGACTGGCTATTTCTGCATTTGTTTCAGCCGGAATGTCTATTTAGACAAATCACATTGGCACATTGAGCGGATCTGCGTGCAAAAAACAGGGGTTGTTGATGACTGATGTCACAACATGCAGCCACGGCGCTTCAAGCACAGCCTGATTAAATGACCACGTTCATGTTTGGACCTACACAGTGTTCGGATCAAAGTTCCCTGGGGACACACGAAAAAGACACCCACCTCACGAGGTACCAATTCCATGATGAATGCTCCTCAAAGGCTCATTATCCCGGGCGGAAGCGGGGAGGGATTGTCATCTAACTCCAGCAGCGTCTCGGGATCCTCAACATACAGCCTGCTCAACTTACTACCCTCGGGTGCCGACCTCAGAAGGGCCTTTCGGGACCTTAATTCCCGATTGAAACACCAGTCACAGGAATTGTCTCCCCAGGACCGCAGCAAATGGCAAAGAAACCGAGAGCAATTAGCCCGACTTATATGGAACCATACGGCCCGTCCATCTCAAATACGACAAGATACGTCCTATGAGGCAAGGGATATTGGCGGAAGAAAAGTAATCGTCATTGGTTGTCAGACTAAAGCTGTTAGAGATGAGGTCCGGGATATTATCGAAGACTCTGGTGCCTTGTACTTTGTACGGAGTAAACTGGGATTCGATGAGATTCGTGTTGATATGAACTTCAAAGGACATCTAGCGAAGACCAACCCGGAGTCCGTTGGGATCTCTGGATCGAGCAACTATGAGAAAAGCCCTATTCTGGGAATGTCAATGGATGTCACTACTGGAGGGGAAACCGGTTACACTTCTACTACCTTAGGAGGAGTGATACTCGTCGATGGAAAACCATATGCATTGGCATCCGGCTGCCCATTTTCGAAGAAACATAGTGAACCATCCCTGATTGCTGAGCTGGTCGTGTATTCATACTCAGACAGCAAAAACAGCTGGGATCTTGACAAAGAGGAAAGAGTCAGGGGAAGAAACCAGTGCACAAATACTCGGAACGCTAAGGACTGGGCACTGGTGGCCCTTCCTGATGACATAATTCCGCCTAACTCTATCGTTAGTCTTGACCGCCTGGAGGATTGGCCGTGGCACGAACCCTCGACGTCTCTTGACTCATTTCCGCTTCTTGTTGACAAAGCAATTGACGAGATAGACTTGGGCCGGTGCATGCGACGTGAGGGAGGCAAAGCTGCTTGTCTGATATTCCCGAAATCCTCGCCTGTACCTCTCCCAGGGATGATAGCCTCTGGAACTTCAACAATCATACTTGATGGTATGATGCTCATTGTTTTGAGAATTGATATGTTGACACCACTAGGTAAGTCCTTTCAAAACACGATTTATCGTTATCTGACCATCAGAATACGGCGATTCTGGATCTTGGGTATTGGTTGGAAATGCTGTCTGTGGCATTATTATTGCTGGGACCAGCAGACCTGACGAGCCTCTGCCCAAAGATAGACCCTATGGACAACAATCGGTCTTTTCGGCGTATATGATACCCATGAAAGAAATTCTGGAGAGTATTTCAGAGACACTCAATGTTGAGGCTTCTTTACCCAACATCGTTGATCATCGCATAGACTTTCTTCGTCGTCAGGCAAGCAAGTGGGATCCTGCTACCAATACTCTTTCTCGAGCCCTTGACATGGAGCTTCTTCTTTGTCAACAAAAACAGCGAAGGCGAAGTCGGAAATTCGAAACACTCAAGGTAGATAACAGAGTCCGAGATACAACAGTGCCTGCTTCTCTTTCTCTAAAGATGAGTTGGCCAACGCGATATGTTCTGGAGGATTCAATTGGCCTTCGCTACGAAACTATTCATTATCTTCTTTCTCTTGGACACATATGTCCCTTATCCGCGGTGTTTCGACCAGGACTAAGACAATGGGCACGGGACTACCGCAAATCCCGTTGGCATAATCGTCGGACTTTTGTTTGCGCTGCAATCATCAAACAGTGCCTCCAAACAGAAGCTGGTGAGAACTTGCTTGGGCTACTCATCTTAATGTGGAAAAGCCAAAGGCAACCTAAAAAGGGAACCAAAAAGAACCGTGTCGATCCGAAACGACGGATCGCGTGGCTTGCCCAGCTACTGTCTTCGCTCTTCAGCGCCACGTCCATATCTACAGCAGCGACCCCAAGCACACAACAACTCCAGTCCTTTGTTTATTGCATAATTTCAGCGTTCAAAGACAAGGACTTGAAACATCTGTATCTTGTTCTAGATGAAAATTCCCAGATAGAAAAGGCTGTTCCGTCAAGCGATGTTTGGTCTATGGCTCCCCCGCCTCGCCTCAATGCTATACAACGAGCCTGGCACTCCACAAAAGCATGGGTATCAGGGAGGCCTCACGAAATTGACCTTATTGACGCCGATACAGCCTCTCTCAGTATGTCCAGAACTTCGACAACCTGGAATCATAGCGTTACGGCAACGTGTCGAGTTCTTCTGCTCTTACACTGTATATACGCTAGTAACAGGGAAAAGATCCTTGTGTATTATGGTGAAAACTCATCCTGGATAGCGTTCTATGCAGAAGTGGTGCTTGGATTGGATGTCAGTTGCCGGATTGCATCCTCCCAAGGAGCTCGCAGAATGCTTTCTACATTTCCGAGACAAGAGAATAAGATAGGAAGCCAAAGACCAGATGTAGTGGTTTACTTCACCGACGGAGCCATGTTCGATGACATGTGTGAAATCGTGGACAGAATTGACGTTGGGCAAGAGCTTTCCTCCGCCGACATTTTGCAACATGCTACAGATGTGGTCCCAGCTCCAGAGCCAGTACTAATCTCTGTATAAGAGTCAGTTAGTTCCAGACAAATTCAACAGTTACGTACGATATCACTGGCGGCATAAGCGAACATGACATGTTGGTTATATAATGCTCTCTGAATATTGGGTTCCGGCAATGACATGTCGATGGATGATGTGAAAATCCTTAAAATCTAGGACTAACATTTGAATCTCCAGTAGTCGCTCACATTGGCCGAGTCACGAGGCATTTTCACTGAAAGATAACTTTGTGATTGCGATGTGGTATCGTGTAGAGGCTGTTTATCACAGCTTCTTAGATATCGAAGTTCATATACTGCGAGGCAAATGTCCCTTAACCCTTTATTTGTCAATTGCCTGGCCCCAAGCCTCAAAGCTGAACTTCACGCCCGGCAGGATATCGATGCTGCCAGGGCTGTTCTTGTCGCCGAGAAGAGTGAGATGAATATATCGTTCCTGATCCGGACTTCTCTCCAAAGTGATCTCACTTTTTCCCTTGGTAGAGCCAGAGTGAACGACGAAAGGCCATGTCCCATTCTCCGCAGTAGATCCGTGAATGCCGTTGTAGACTCCAGCAATAATATCGCGCTCTGCCTCAGGAACTGAGATCAAAACCCCAGAGACACCAATCGCACCGGAAGGATGCTTTGTATAAGATGGTTCAGATCCGTCTTCTTCTTTGTAGGGCACTCGCAAATGTCTCGGTGTGCGATCAAGACACCAGAATGGTGCTTTGCCTGGATGCACCGGTTTTCCAGAAGTCGTGTAAGCTGAAGCGACAGACCACTTCAGCTCAACACCATCGGGTCTGATCCTGCCGCCAGGGACGGGATCGTGGTAAATAATCTCAGAATTGGCTTCCTTAACTCGTTGCTGGATCACTCCAAAAGTTTTCTCGTCTGGCAGAGTGTATGCCCAGTCAACGAGAGTGTTTTCCTCCAACTCTCCCCATCTATGCGTCTTGCGCTGCTCAGGATCTAAGCCGTCTTGAAAGGCGATGAGCTCGATGTAGACTCCATCGGAAAATTCAATAAGTTTGTTGACAGTCCGGCCGTCGGCGTGAGCCCCTCCATCAATGACAGTGAGGACGCTCTCTAATCGCTTTGGGAGTTCCTGGAGAGTCTGGTACGACACCAGGATCACAATATGATCCAGAATTGGTCGTAGACTATTATTGCCGGTCATTTTGAATCGCGTTGGGGTAAATGCTATCAAGTTGTTGATGAGGAGAAAAGCTCGGTGATCAAACCGGAGATTAGTTGGAGTCAGTCATTTTAGCCAATTGCGTGATCAGAAACAGTATTACGTCAACGGATCGAAACTGGCGACAGATCGGACTGACTCTCGTTACCTTGTCAAATAAATCACTCAATGGAAAACCTGAGTGTTTTGAAAATCTCATTCATTTGGTTATAAACTCTGTCTTATACAAGAGTGATAATCTAACTATTCCGTCATAGGCCTCTCTAGATCTGTAGCAATCTTGTCTAGTTCACTCATAGCATCCCATAAACCACCTGGTTCTTTACACTCCAGCAGCCTTTCAACCACAGGCTGAGGCCCATAAGTTTCCCAAACCACACTAATTAATTTGGCGTTTCGTAGTTCCTGGTCTGTAAGCCTTTGTGAAGCAAGATATTCCCTCGCCTTCCGCATCCCTGGAGCCCAAGCCATTCGCATATATTCAAAGAAGTCTTCCAATCCCATGTCTCGTTCAAGGCTGTGTTCAAACTCCTTGACGAGACTCTCAAGCAATCCAAGCAAGATAGAGTCTTCTTCTTGAATCTCTGTATGCTCCTCAACTGGCGCTGGGCCAGAAGAACCGCAAATCACGGGGCAGCAAACGTGACGAAGGTCCGACTTAGCAAATGTATAGTATCGTACAATGGCACCATAGATCCATTGGTATTCTCCGATTCTATCGGTGTGGCCATCACATAGATCGGTCAGCATGTCTTCCGTTTCTTGGATGAGTCTATCAAAATCATGGCCAGCCTGTGTTTCTTCCTCAGTGTAGAATGAATAGATCCCCTCCAGAAGTTTGACCAAAGGAGTACAGCCCGCTGGAGAACACAAACACCAACAAGTATCCGAAATGGCGCCCGAAAAGATGATTTCAAAAGCTATAGATGATAATATGGAGTCCAAGACGCACTGCTGCTCACCGGTAGCGGCGCCAAGGGCCGCCATAAAATAGTAAGCCGCGGTCAATTTCGTCTCATGGCTTGGTCTTTGTCCGGTGGGGTTAGTTGATGCGACATTAGCACCGCGATAAATCATCCAGCAGAAAAATGAAGATGAAAATATATTCTTGCTATCCGGATAGTAGAATTCATCTGACATGTTCATAGATAATTTGTACATCTGATCCTCTAACAACATGTCAGAGTAGCAGAAACCGCACTGAGATGCATATTCAGCGACTCTACCATCAACGATAAGTGAGTAAACAGACGGTGTATTGTTTGGTGGAGTATTGCCTTCGTATACCTTGAGGTAGTATGGTATGCGGCAGCCTTGAGTTTCAAGATGGTGTTGTACCTGTGCCGCATTCTGGTCCAAGATACCTGTTTGGTGTATTTTTAGCCTCTGCCTTTCTTCTGGAGAAAATGTATGGAATGCCAGCTCTTTCAGTCTTTCTCTCCTTCTAGCAAGACCCTTGATGAGAATCTTTTGGGCTTCTATACAGCCGCTCCGAACCGATGACTGTAAAGCTGAACGTATTGAGAGATGAAAAAGCGCGTTCTCTTTATGAAGGAGTAATTCCAGCACATTGCAGTCGTCGCGGCTCACTTGAATTTCGGCATGAAAAGACGGGGGACCTTCAATTGCGTAATTAATCGAATACAGACCCTGGTTATCACTGGCGTTATGTAGCTTATTGTCGGCATGACAAAGCACGATTCTCAGAACAGCGATATTTCTCGTCCGGGTGGCAAGATGAATGGGTGTTTGGCTGCAGTAATTGACTTCGTTTATGTATGAAGGGTACTTTTCCAACACTTTTTCGACAGCATCTTGATCTTCTTTTAGAATAGCCCGACTTAGGGGACCAAATCCTAAATCTTTTCATATTAACTACTGTCATTTGGCTTTATCATCCTTGAATACTACTTACTTTGTGATATTTGCGGAAATCTTTGAAAAGTCTTTGATGCATTTTTATACATCTGAAATTAGACATAACCCTTTCTATGTAAAGGTAGCCAAATGTTTCCTTATGTCTCGATAGAAGCGCCATTATAAGTTCATAGGGCCTTGAGGAATTGGAAAGCCAGTTGCTTTCGGCTACTCAAACAAATATAAATATCCTGCCGGAAAGACTCATTAGATTTATTAATGAATAAAGCTTATTACAAATTGTGAAATATATATAAGAACCGCGCATTTGGTCTTCCATTAACTTACACTTTTGTATAGCTTGTGGGCAGAGCAACAACGGTAAGCATCTGAAACAATTCTACAACATCATCGGCGGCCATTGGGTCCAACCCATGGTTCTATCGCAGATCGAATTAGAAAATAAATCATGATACAGGAAGTGACTAACCACAAACCACCATAGTGCCCAATCCAGCATCGAATAACCTTCTTTATTGATATCCGTTGCAGATGCGTGGCCGTTGCTATAACACCACAAAAGCCGCCTGAAACAAGACAATACAAGCGTATGCATATCTTTCCGTTGCAGATGCTCATAAAACATGACTTGTCTTACAATTCGGAACGATGGAGATGATGCCTGATCGACTGTCGCAACCCACGACAGTTTTTGGCCTAACCCCAATATGCCTGTGCCTGTTGTAAAAGACACCGAGACCCTACTGGCATTTCCCCAGAGCCTTTGGGCAGTGGGAATCATGATGTTCAATATTAGCTTAGTCTTATGGCTTGCTGCAGGGATCTGTGACACTGGACATTCAGGTGCATGGTGGTCCCTTGATTTAACTTCAGCTTCGAGAAGAAAAGGACCCCAGCGACGTTGGCTATATCGCGTTCGCTATGTTTTGCAAGAGCAAAAGTTATTGAACGTCATTCTACCACCGCCTTGGTAACTCGTCATCTGTATACTTGACCGGGTAGTTTCAAGTACTTGATCCTGCTGCGGAATTCGTGGGAACATAATGTGAGAAGTGGCGATAAAATTGTGCTGGGCCGGCAGTAAGTGGTTGCCTGTACTGGAATCTCGTGTAAGGATCAAGAGTTCCCTGACAACTTGTTGAATAGAGCTCAGCCTATCGTAATGAAGTCGCGATGTCTTGTCAATTTGATCCAGAACTGCTTTATTCTTTTCCAACAAAGCATTGGAGTCGGCCACAGTTTGCTGCACGCTCAATATAGCTGTATTCGTCGCCTTGCCAGTGTTTCTTGTTTAGGAATGACATTCAGTGTACGAATCAAGGACGAAAGGGACTATGACATACAGCTGAAGAGCATGAAGTATGGTCTGAATAGCGGAGTTTGTACGGTCCAAATGCTGCTCGAGCTTCTCCATGTCATTTTTTTTGAATGGGTATCTCAATTTTGTGGAAAGTTCTTTGGCTTTGGCAGCGCGGCCGTTAGGCAAATTGATCGGGCCTCTGAGGTCTTTGACCACTGCCAAGAAATTATTTACCGTGGCAACGCACGAAGCCTTACAAGACTCAGTTGCGCTTGTTGCATTGGGATCACTGGTAGGTACACTGGATATTGCAGCATCAAGCGCACTGATTGATAACTGAATGTTATTTGCTTAGGTCCGCGCTTGATTGAGGTCTTCTTCACGGCCATCAATATCATCGAGGTATTGCGAAATTTCTTTGAATAGCGGCAAACCCAACGAAACAGTGCCGAATACGCTTCCGACTATACCGAATGCTTCCGCCATCGCTCAGAGTTTGGTGATTTCTTGTTGCTAAGATCCGAGTTCAGGAAGGACGAGAATAAGGAAAAAGGGGAAGTAAGCAAGAAGTACAGATTGCTGATGGCCGAGTCTGATTTTAGATGCAAGGATCACGTGGCAATCTTTTTTTAAGATGCGACCTTTCTACCCGTAACATGGGTTTTCCAAGGCAGACAGCAAGGCTCACAGCCAAGTACATAACGGCATACGAAGTAAGGGTTCTCGGCAGCAAGTCGTTCAAGTCTGCCCCGTTCTTTCTGTCGTGATTCCACTGGATGGCATTGGTTGGTGGTAGGCAATTTGGAGTTATACAAGGAACCACAATCGGATGATCTGGAGCTTGCGACTCACAATGGCGTTTGATCTTGTGTAAAGACCGAGGAGCCACGGATGGTCCAGTTACAGGCAGGCTTAGGTCCAGGACATCAATCTTATACTCTGTGGCTTCCCACGAGGCCAACAAGTTCTGAATAGGTGTAGCTCCATGACGAAACCATAGGTAAAAGATGTTGGTTGAAGGATATCATGAATAAAAGACTTAAGTTCGAGTCGGGAGGTAACAACGTAGTATAACGGAAAGTGCCATGTAAGACCAATGATAAGGAAAAGAACGTGGTATTTGAAGAATGAGGAACAGTTCTAAAATACAGAAAGCTGTTCACCGCACTTTCATCTGTTAAGTTACACAGCATGCGGCTGAGACTTGGCAGGCGTTGATCTAGCAGTACAAGATTACCATCATGCAATGAAAATAGCCCAAGGAGGGAGAAACGCGAAAAGGAAACAAGATCCAGCTAATATAATTTTAGGTAGCTGAAACCAGAAGAGGCTAATCTTCGATAGGCCATTTCACAATAAAAGGAGAACGGCCTGATTGGGCTTCAAAATGCAAATTTTCATGTTGAGGTTGCACGGTTGAGACGCAGGGCGTGTGTGCACAAAGACGCTATAGTTTCGATCAGCGCTTCGTTGAATACCTATTCTTGTAAAGGGAAAATGCTCGTCACCAATCTGAGACACCATTTGTGAGGTGAATCTGGTGAGTTGCCCGATCGAATACAGAGTGCACATTTGAGCAACCAAAAGTAAGGCGAAAGACATTCCATACCGCATTTGACCAGATGGGAATGGTGAAGCTGTTTTAGGATGATAAGCCATGGCCAACGATAGTTGGGGTAAATGTGCAAATCTCTGTCCTCCTCAGACATGGTGTTTCATGGTTGGTGAGATCATTAGCCAGGTTCGGCGATACTCGGGAAGTCGTGTCACATGGCCTTAGCCCGCCACTTGATCGTCGTTTTCTGACCTTGATTTGACCTTGAAAGTGAAATTCATATTTGATTTATCGTATTCCCATTAAGATATCATGTGTATTACTATGAATTATTCAACATGTCGTCGGACTCTTTGTAATTTCACAGAGGGCTAGAAATCATGACAAGGAATCGTGTAATTTGGTCAATCTATTTAAAGCTATAAACAAGTTCTGTGATTTGCTCACATATCTGGACCTGTAGTGAGTATCCTGTTTGACTACTCAAGGTACTACAGGTATATCTGAAAACAATCTATACCACCAAAACTGCCAACGCCAGCATTCTATATAAACGAGTGTTGTAAGCGCCAGACTCCAAAAATAATAACTTCAACAACGGCATGTTAGGCGGCTTGCGTGACATTAGGGGAAGCCCATGCCCCAACGCCAGCCAGATACTGGTCCATAGACTCTTTCCTTCGTGGCCGAGTTACTGGCCTTGGTCTATCGGGACCTTGGTAGACTTGGTTCTGGTTGGTTGAAGTGACGGAAAATTCAACCTGCATCGAGCCAGTTTGGTGAGGAATTTGTGTGATGCCGAGCTTGCCTGATATGTATCAAAAATAAGTGAAGTGCCAAGACAGAGAGGTAGCCTCGATGACTGACCGTTGAAGCTTATAAGCGTAGTATAAGGTAGTCTGTCAGAAGAAGTCATCGCAAGTACAATTGAAAATTGAAAACTGTGTATTTGGATGAAATGACTTTGAGGATGGTCATGTTTGCTGCTGAACCAAACGCCAAGTATCTGCGGACAGTGATGATAATTTATAACTCTTTACCCAACTGCACAATGATGCCCCCTTCCGCATTTCACGATAACCCAAAACTCTAAGCCCCAAGAGGGGTTTGTATCATGGGCACATGACAGGTACACGTGAGAAACCAACCGCGAAAACTACTACTATTTGTTAGTGATCAGCACCTCTGAGGAAGTCAAGGAAACTCGACGGGACCGAAGGGGCAAATTTAGAATGAAATGTGCGATCAACGTACCTTGATATGATGAGTCTGTCGGTCCGTGCTCGGGACAACTCAGCGACTCTGACACTAACAAGAACAATGCCAGCTATTACAGGACTGAAAGGAACCGCCTTGTTTTAAGCTTAGATCTATTGGATGAGGGTCTTACGCCTCTCGGTATATTATTACCGAAGTGCATGAAGAAGTCCTTCTCCGCAAAGGGTGAATCTTGTGCAAACTCGAGACTTTAGACTTACTGTCTTTTAAGTATACGAATATGCGAAAGGTGACAACACGACGGCCCAAAACAGAAGGTAACACGCAATTATCCATTGAGCCATGTTTTTCTACTTGAAGAACGGATTTGGGGCTGTCTTTGGAGAGAGACTTGGGATTATTAGTGCTGAGCATTTGCACATTAAGCAACCCTCATGCCCAATTTGGAAGCTGACCAACAGGGCGACTAGGCGCTTTCTCCGGGCAGCTAAAAGATGACGAAATCAGATGCAGTATGACCACGCCTTTTAGCATGTCATTGAGCGGGGTCAATTGCACTTTGTTCCTTTGCTCCGAGATATCCCTTACGACACACAATCGTCTCAGTTGTTTTCTCATCTATCTGATGCAAATCGAGTGCCCTGACCCAGGGATCTGTCACCGATGACGATGATTCCCCAACGGTATGATAACGGTTATAGACCACGTGGACATGGCGGCGATCGAATTACGGAAATGGGTCGCGTGATTAGATGAAAGGTTATGGGGAGCGATAAGGATTGAGGAAACAACGAATTATGTCGATCACATGTTGCGAGTTGTCAGCCATGATGCCCGATTTCGGACCTGGCTTTCTGACACAACATCAAGTCTTTGATAGAGAGCTTGAGCCATAGCCAAGGCAGTGATGGCAGTTGGAATTTGATACACTTTGTCTAGATACGCTACTAATCTTCTCTTGACTTGACTATCTCGACTGAACCTCTCCAGTCCACCTTGATCATGTAGATAATCTCGATGATAGCGATAGTTCCTAAACCGCCAATCATTCCTGACCACACCCCATTGATACCCAGATGCAGAGGCCCCAGTTCCATCCAGACTGCAAACGGAACAGCTGCAAAGTAGTTGACAAAGAATACAACCCACGCTGACACAGATTGTCTTGCCAAACCACGGAGTACACCATTGCATCCACAAACAATCGAGTCGACCACCTGAAAGCCCGCGACAGCAAGCATAGTATCCGTAACAATTCTCCGAACCTCCTCATCACTCGCATAGAAAGGTCCAATGTAGTTCCGCAACGAGAACAAAACAGCACCATCAAAGAACCCCAACCCAACAAACATAATCCCATAAAGAATAGCAATGCGTCTCGCAGCAGTAACATTACCACCGCCAATCAAATGCCCGATCCTCGTACTAACAGCAACACCAAGCGAAAAAGGAATATGCCACATAACAATCGAAGTAGTAGTCAGAATTGTCTGCGCAGCGAGATGAATCGTGCTCATGTATGACGTACTAACGGTGATGATCTCAAACGCAGCCCATTCCGCTAAATTGACTGCCGAACCGGCGGCAGATAACCGAACCATGGGTCCCCAGCCCTGAAGCGCACGCCGTGTGAAACCAGGCCAGCACTCATGTGTTGATTTTTTGAACACGATGCAGAGAAGAAGGAGGGCGGGCCGGAGGGTATTTGCTGCTGCTGCGCCGAGAGCGGCGCCTTCGAGACCTAAGTTGAGTTTGAAGGCGAAGAGCCAGCTTAGGAGGGCGTTTATCGGGGCGCAGACTACCAAGACTGCCATGCCGGTGTTGAAGTCGCCTTGGGCTTGGAGGAAGCGTTTGAGAGCTTCGAAGGAGGCATACCCGGGGATACCAAGTATACTGACTCGAAGGAACGAGCCTGCTTTGACGGCAAGATGCTCTTGTTTGAGGATAAGGCTCAAGAACGCTGGTGAGCATATCCAGACTGCACCAACGGGGACCGTTACAACGGCCATGAGAAGAAGCATACGCTGAACATGTAGTCCAACTCCCGTTTTGTTCCCAGCGCCATAAGCCTGCGCGCAAAGAGTGTCGAGGGCAGTTGCCATTCCTTCGTACATCGCAAGCCCCGCGATGTTCATCGTCGTAACGCCAATTGCAGCGGCTGCCAAGTCATCGGGGCTAAGATGACCAGCCGCCGTGGTCGTTATAACGCTAAATGAATACTGAAGCAAATAAGTTGCTACGAGAGGAACTGTATAGCGGGTTATGAGCGAGAGCTCAGACCACCAGTCTTTCGCTGGCCATTCTGAGACATCTCTTTCTTCATTGTTTTGTAGCAATGGCGCCGTTTCATTGCGGCCCTCTTCGTCGTGAGGTTCCATTTTTGATATTGTGAGGATAATTATGAATTGAACATTTGAGATTGAGTTGCGTAAAAGCGTGGTTGTTTACATAGCAGAGGCGTTGACTCACTACAGATGCGGCACTCGGAGAATAAACCTTGTCGGGACCGGAGCGGGGAAGAATTGATGACTCCAAGACGGTGAGTCAGCAAAATTTCGCAGAAATGGTTGGTTCTAGCTGGCATCAACTCAGTAGAGACACAAATGCATCTGTGGCTACTTACTCCGTTAAAGTTACAAATAATGGTCCTACCCAAACCCCATCTTGACCCATCCTTGAGACGACATCGCATCCAGTCGCATGTCTTGCCACGAACAGCATAGCGACAGAGGACTGACTTTTAACAAGGGACAAGGATGTCATTCCTTTGCCAATGCTCTGACCAGCCATTAACGTGCTCCAGCCAGGCATAGAGAAAGTGGCTAAATAGTGGCTTGAGTGGATAACCGACCTTTAGAACCCCCACTCACGGCAACTGAGGGTATCGCGCAAAGTGGACGATCATATACGAGACCGAAAATGGCGCTCGGCAATTAAATTAGCCAAACCTTATACAGCTGTCATAACAATGCTGTTTCCGCGATGTCGCACACTATGTTATCACCGCACTTCACAAAGGAGATAAGAGAGTATTCTCAATACTTTCAGCATTGCATCATGGCAGCAAGGCTTAAGACATTGGCTTTAGCTCAAGCCACACGGTATTCTCGCGGACCGGGGAGGTAGGGTCCGGCCCGTCTCTGTCCTTTTATTTCCGCCAAGTGGACCGGAGATAGCCTTGGCATTAGTGCCCAGCCAGCCAGTTGCAAGCCACAACGGACATGTCTACCCCTGAAGCCCAGGGATGCCATATCTTCAGCGACTGGGGGATTTGCCGGCTGAACCCGATCCACTTCTCAGTCCTGCAGGAATGCTCGGTCGTTTTGCTTTGTTGGATGATTGTTCCAGCCGAGGACGCTAGTGAAATCCTACGCGCCGGAGAAGGGGAACTGAACAAGAACAGATCGCTGTCGTGCCACTGAGAAATCCCGCGCCCGTGGTTTCGGTACGGCTGATGCTGATACAAACCCAGGAGCTAAGTCTCCGATCTTCCGATGTTTGAGCCTTGTAAATCATAGCATTGTCATTAAAACAAGGAAAAATACAATTGCTACTGTCGCTAATTGCCCTGTAGTCTATATGCACCGTCACTAGATCCCATCGAATCCGCCCTCGAAGGATGTCTATCATCGTAAGACACCTCGAAATCCGTATTCACCATGACTCCCTCTGTCAAATTCCTCACGCTATCACTTCCACTTGCAATTTCCGTGCGCACCTCAGTCGTAACATCCCTTCGCCACACTGGATGGTCATTATGTCTGGGTCGTGAACTTCGTCGAAGCGCGCTCCCCAATCCACTGCCTTGTTTGGAAGCTTGTTTCGTTCGGGAGTCGGATATTGCTGTCATTTCCAGGCCCGTGCCGTTACCGCTGTCTTTGAGTTCGTAGGGCGTGTTAAGAGCTGCGACAGCCGTTGAACCTAGAAGGCTGTCGATGACGCCTTTAAGACTGGGGATGCAGACTGTGATAACTGAGAGACCTAGTGCGATTTGGCCCCAGATCATCATTGATACAGCTTGCCAAGTGACATCGTCCGAATCGCTAAACATGTATCTCGCGTGTACGAGCTCGGGTATCGTGATGATCGGGACGATGAGTCGCGTGCCAAAAAGGACCATGACGATAGCCTTTCTTCGTAGTGATGTTTGAACTTCCCACATCATTGCGACCGGGAGAATGCACAAGGCGATGTCTGTTAAGATGATCATGATGCCGTTGTAGACAAAGATCGGTCCTTGGTTCGGACATTGCGCTTTGTTCTCGGCGAGCCATGGCTCTGGCATTGGGCATTGGAATGCGGTCGCAAATATGCCAGATATAGCCCATGCAATGACAACGCCACCGAGAATCATGTTCGCAAAATTGAGTCCGCCCTGCCTATCGATCTGTCGGATGAGAAGTCCAAGGGAGACCTTCGTTGTCGCATGAACAAGAATGCCGAGTATTCGCGATGTATACATCAACTACAACCATTAGCAATCGTCTCTACAGACCATCAAAGGTTTTACCTTGCTAAAACGACCAAATTCATCATCAGAGAGAGCATCGCGATGCTCACCAAGCCCATTATTGCAAGCAGCAATAACGCAAGCCGTTTGTATAAAATACAACAACGCAGCAATCAACAACCCCACATCGAAATCCTTCATAGAAGTAATGTTCAACCGAATGACCAACTTGCCAATGATACCGAGAATCGCATAAATAAAGAAAATAACAGCAGTGATGACAACGAGCGCAGCATGGTTATTATCCGTCAATGGATAAAACGGCGGAGCCGCTTCAGAAACGGTGTCCATCGTCTGCGTAGTATTCTATCTGAACACTCGAAGCCGCTCCCGAGGATTCTGTTGGCTTTAAACTAAAGCAAGGGACCAACGTGCTGGAGTTTTTGAGGGTACAGCAAGTGCGGACCAGGTGAACGGGGCGAGGGTAACATTCGGGGCTGTCAAATAGAATAATGTTACACTCGAAGGTGGCAGCATAAATGTTGGGATGGAGGTAATTAAATTAAGACATACAGATACGGGATACCTTGTCTGAAAGCATGACTTTACACGATGGATTGGTTTTCAGCTCTGCTGAGAATTTGTCCGACTCGTCGAAGTCAGTGGCTTGTTTTCGCTCCTCTCATGTTCCAGAAATGGGGGATGTCTACTCTATCTCGAACCACCAGGCACCCATGTTTCAAGCATCTTAAGTGCTGTCCACTTTTTATCACGTCCAGTGGAGATATGGCTGTGGCCTATGAGAGCTTCAGCATGTCGTCGATCTATGCAGTACTGGTGATGACAATTACAATCCTTGCATCTTGATCAGCAAGATGCGGAGTAGTAAGCCAAACAATAACCCCTCGCCTCTTCAGCCATTGTTCTCTCTTCAATATTTCCTCTTCATGCATGTTACAGATCGTTGTAACAATCGGAAAAAGAAGAAAGGATATGATATCGCTTCTGTCTGTTGGTCGAGTAAGCCTGGTCCTTGCTAGCATCACATCAAATCTTCCTTCGAGTCCACTCCACGTCGCATCTCTAGTGGTTCCACGAGATTTCCAAATCGGAAAGGATCTGCAGCCGCCACACCATACGATCTCTGCATGTTCCCATCGCCGGCCTATTCGCGGCAATCTCGCCTCTGTCGCTCAACTTTGAAGCACCACGTTTTACCTTTACTTGTTTCAGGCAATAGCTCGTTCGAATTCCCCGATGTATCCACTCTGCGCGTAACTAGTGCTGGCGTTTTTATACCTGAGGATCTGCTTACCTCGTGGCAGACTGTGCCCTTTTAATATACCTGACCCTCGTGTTCCTGCATTCAATATCACCCGCATATTCTGGGCATCAAGATGTCGCACGGGAGTAATAGCATTGAGTTGGAGGCTGCAGGCAAGCAGCAGCCTGTCCCTGTGAGCGTTGATGCTTCGGCTAGGCCGCCTGAGGACTCGAACATCTACAATGTTACCAGAACGCGGAAGGTGTTTTCTTTTTCGCAGCTTTTTGCTTTTTCGTTGACGTATATGGCATTATGGGAGGGCATGTGCTCGTAAGTCAAACCCATTTACGTGGATACCATCGCTGTCGCATGATACTGACATCGGCGGTAGAAACATGTACTTTGCTTTGTTCAACGGCGGGCCTCAAACGTTCATCTTTAGCTTCATCATCGTCTTCTGTGGCGCCATTTCCCAGGCTGCATCGCTGGGAGAGATGGCTTCTATTCAGCCTGTCGCTGGTGCTCAATATCACTGGACATATTACATGGCGCCTGCCAAGGTGAAGCGATTCGCCACTTGGATTCAAGGATGGTCCACATGGTTCGGATACGTTTCTTTGCTGGCTGCTATCGCCAACGTCACAATTATTCTCCTCGAGTCGATGATCAGCATCAACCATCCGAGCTACGTTGCTGGTGGATGGCATACATCTGTTCTTGTCATCGCCATGTGCCTCGTCCATGGTTTGATGAACGTCTATGCCTTCAAGCTTATTCCCTGGGTTGAGCTTGTCGCTGGTGTTCTTCACGTCTGCCTTTTCGTTATCTTTGTTGTCGTTCTTGTTGTCATGGGTCCTCGTAACCCCTCGTCCTTCTGGTTGCAACGTAACATCTCCTCTGGATGGGAGAATGAATACATCGCATGGAACTTGGGCATGCTAACCTGTGTCTGGAGTTTCACTGGTAAGGTCCCTTTCTACTCCCTGTCTAGGACATCTACTAATAATTTGCAGGCTTCGACAGCGCTATTCATATGTCCGAGGAAACCCGAAAAGCCAAATCTGCCGTTCCCCGCGCCATGTTCTGGTCCATCTTCATGAACGGTGTCCTTGGTTTCATCATGGTCAACGTTCTCATCTCCGCCATGGGCTCTGTTGAAGACATGCTTGAGCAAACCAGTCAGATTCAAGCCATTCTTCTCAACGTCACCGGTTCCAACAAAGCTACCACTGCCATGATCGCCGGTCTGTTCATCATCTCATTCAGTGTCAACCTTGCCAACATCGCATCCGTCTCTCGTCTGACGTGGGCTTGGTCGCGTGACGGTGGAATGCCCGGCTACTTTGCCTACGTCAGCCCGACTCATCGTGTGCCTACACGCTCCATTGTCCTCACCGTCTTCCTCGTCTGTGCTCTGAACCTTCTCAATATCGGAAACACTTCCTACGTCGCTTTCGGTGCCATTACCTCCCTATCATCGCTGGCTCTATACCTCAGTTACGCCATTGCTATTGCCAGCATCATCTACGTCCGACTCTCTGGATCAACCATCAAACTTGGAGAATGGAACCTCGGTCGATTTGGTCTTGCCGTTAATGTTTTTGCCCTGGTGTATACCCTTTACGTCATTGTCTTCCTCCCCTTCCCATCAACTCTCCCTGTTACTGGCGAGAATATGAACTACTGTGGCCCAGTCATGGTTGCTGTTTTGGCCATTGCGGTTGGCCTTTGGTTCACTCATGCTCGAAAACATTGGAATGGTCCCAACTTGACCATTCTCGAGTTTGTAGTTGCCAACTCATCAGAATGATCATGAACTCATAAACAAAATCGTTCACTATTTTGTACATAGATTCAGAAAGAATAATGGATGTTCTCTGAGATACTACCTGCCCGAATAAGCCTATCCAAGCCTTGTGATCCTGGGTTCCTGTTGCGTCTCACTCCTCACTAGTGCGAATGCGTGATTGCTATGTGCTGCCGGAAGACAGCTTCTTCCTTTCGTTCTTTATGACCATCTTCTCGATTTGCGTCTAAGTTATGACAAAGTCAGAAAATGCTAGCCATATGTTGATTTCTTTCGAAGGATGATTGATTGATAATTTTGTGAGTTCAAGGGCATACATCCAACTACTATGTTAATCAATAAGGGTCTTATAGCTGACACGTAGACTCTCGACTAATATTGGGAGATTATAAGAACCTCTACATAGAGGATGAACTTAATGATATCGTTCTTTTCCCTTTTCCTCTTACTTCTTTCCCTAAGTCGTCTAGTCTCTAAGCCAGCTCCTTTCCAAGCAGTGGCAAATCTCATTGCATAACGCTATATAACTACCTTTGCATTTGAGATATAGTAAGGGTAAGAATAATAAGAAATGTGAGTATTTTGCTTATAGGAATTGGGATATGAGGATGTGCAGATTAACAACCTTTTAGGTATGTTATTTTTCAGTGTTGGTCTTGCCTCTCACCAAATGAATTCAGGTTAAGTGTTCATCCACTATATTTATGCATAAAATACAACAGAAAGAAAATCAATAACTCATAATAATCCCCAAGGCTCGGGGAATAATTTGTCCTATTTACTAAACTTCTTTCATGTTTATTGTCTGCTTGTAGGCAACATAAGGACATCCCGACTTTGCGAATTCTATATACAGGGTAGCTAAGTTACACAAACCGAGAACAAGGCCCTGTCGCCAATCCTGAAACGCACTTCGGAATCCGGCTAAATAGCGCACCGGATAACAGGGCTTAGCGGATGCTCCCTTCGAAGTAAAGCGAGCGTCCTGACTCTGGAGCCTGGGCATCTTCTTATGCTTAGTGTCAAAGAATGGCCTTTTATCTCTCCCTTGCCTTCAGCAAATGCCGAACGAGCTCCCAACTACATTGCTAGACACATGTCACTGTCATGTCTTAGGAGAGATCCGGGGACTCCGGAGCTATTGAGTAACCATTGACCGCCGAAAAAAGTGTTGGTTCTAACAGCCATGTTAGCGTCCCCACTGCTTTTTAACGACATCCATAACAGGCCCGTTAGACATCTTGGCAGGGTCTAATATCACCCACAGCTGTGAACTAGCAACCAACGCGTCTTGGCACATTCCGGATCAGGACCTCGCCCTATTAATGGGCGTTCTAGACCACGACATGATCCAGTGTAATGACAGCACTGCAAGCGATATGGAGAGACTTTGGCGGAGTCAAATGCAGGGGCACTGGAAGTCTTCCTCTCCGTTTTTCGCTGACTCAATTGACAACCGTAGGGAATCAATCAGTATGAGACGCAAAGTGCTTCATTGATGCAACGGCGTCTTTGCACAAATAAGCATAGCAGGCGATATCGTCTTTTGTACGACTGCGCTGCCCTTGATTGCCAGGGATGAGCTTAATGAGGCTGACGCGACTTGTCGTGAATGGGACTTTCAGCTGTCATTTAGCCTGCCAGATGCACGCTCGGACTATGTCATGAGAGTCTGACCAGACTGATAAAAGCTGCATGAAGTTTATTGTCAAGCTTGTGATTCCTCTTAGACATCCTTCTTCTTGTGGTTTAGCCCGCGCTGGTCTTCCACAGCTCGAGCCAAACTTTGGCCTGCGCATTCACATCGATGATGTAAACAATGAGGCTCAGAACGAACAAACTCAAGGTTTCGGTGCAATTTAACCATAAACGACACATAAAAGCAGCCTCGGAAATTATATCCTATAGGCCTCAGCGGATGTCCGGTTCAATTGCTGGTCCTGCTGTCTGAGATCCCTGTCTCAGACTTACGAGAAGTCCAATAGTCCTCAGCAGAGCGGCTCCACATACACGCAACAATCGACACCTCAAGCTCCCGTTGGTAGTTTCTTCTTAGCTGCGCCGCTATTGGAAATAACTTGAGTCCGCGACATAAGCTCAAACCCAATTTCCCATTTCTTACAAAAAGATGTCTTGGCCCCAAGAATCCTGTCAGCCAAGCGTTCTTTCGTCCTACCTCTGCCTCCCGAACCACCATTATTACATCATCTCATCACGACACATTCTCGGCATTCAACATTGACATGCCCAAAATGGACACATATCCTCTTGGCCGATCCAGCCGACAACAAGGCGTTATTCTTGCCATGCTAGTTATTGTCTTTGTTGGCCTTGGCATCCATATTTACGCTCTCATGTTCTCGCCTAACTACGGTACTGCGAAATTCGGGCGAACAGTGATTCCTACCACTGCGCAAACTTCTTGAGCCTTTCAATTCGCATTCGACCGGAGATAAAATGCGGATACAAGGAAAAGAGGTGCATATATAATGGGCACGGAAGAAAGATTGACACTTCCCCGGGCAATTGATGGAACACACTATGAAGCAATTCACTGCGAGACCATCGCCCACTCGAGCCAGAATGGCGAGGGTAGAGCAGACGCATATATGGATCAGGGAGCAAAACTGGCCAGATGGCTTGTTAACAATCGTCGGAACAATCCATCGGCCATCCTCATGCCGCGGCTTCGCGATTCCAGGTTCAGGCTACCTGGCATACTTTCAGCCGTGACGAATTGCATGACGTCGAATATGCCTCATAGGGACGACTGAACCTAAACGATCGAAATGTCCCGCTAAAGCAATCGATACCCATCGAACGACATCGGCTACTAGTTCCTGCATCAAAGTCATTCAAGCAGCCTGGATCATTTAGATTGTCTTGACCAGCATCCCTGATCTTGTGGAGCATGGCTATTCAGCGAAGCGGTATTCTACATTTGCAGATCTTCAACCTTGCCATCTATTGGCTGAGGAACCAGGAATAGGAGCGGCGTCGTCACCAAGGGTAGCACTATATGGAGGGCTGGATCGGAGGTGGCAAGCATTCTACGACGGCCTGGGTACGGGAATAAATGCTTCTATCGAGACTTTACCTCACGAGAAAGGCGAGCCTAGGGCCAGTCTTGTATAGAGATGGGAAGAAATTTGACTGTCAGACCCGATCAACTTGTCCCAAGTTGGCTTCATGTGTCTATCAGGAATTCTTTAGATTTTGACTATACGGGGATCAGCGACTGGGCGCCTGACCGTTGATATAGTGTCTAAGGATCTAGGGAAAGCAAATACTGCTGAAATTATAAGGAGGATCTCTTTTTATAGTGTGAAGTATTCTATAGATGCATAGGTAGTACTCTGCCGGCTCTATAAACTCTGAGCATTTTATCCTCCTAAGTTTCATTGACTTTCAGAACAGGCCTCGTATTCATGATCGCCTTCCAAATTCAGCCCGCTAGTGTTCCCCAATCTATTACTTTTACCGGCAATCAAATATGTGATACGTTTCTGTCAGCGCCTGCATATGATTACAACCAGAACTCCTTTATATAATGTAGCATAGTTTGCCTCTGCGGAACTCTATAACTGGTATCTGCACAGTATGATCAAACTATCAGCACGCTCTTGGTCTAGAACATTCGAGATGGTGGGACGAACTGAGGTCGGCTGGCAGTGGGAAACTAAGGCTGCCCGATAAGCCATAGCGTGAATGTCCCAAATCCGCTAGTAGAGGAAAAACATAACTTACCGTATTGAACCATAAGATACTGGTGGGGAAGCAAAAAGACTGTCTCGGGCCTAAGTTAATGCATGTCTACGCTCTCCAACGTATGTAGATCCATACAATATTGTGTGTTCTGGACTTGATTGTGGCGAGCTGAAAGGCAGCTTTAACCTGTCTCGGTTATGGATTTGGGGTTAGGCTGTACTGCTACAGTCCTTTTGTGGTGCTAGCTTGATGCAGGATATCATGCGAAAGCAGACCCCTGTCTCTAGTACAGTTGCGATGGGGCCTATATTTCCAAGAGAAGGTGATATAACCAACTCCGTAAAGTTCAGCTATCCTAAGTTAATACAGAGAAGTAAATCCCTCGTAAATACGCTACCAAATAAAGTAAGGCTGTAAACCTCCTCTGCGATCTTTTCTACACTTATTAATCCCGGACTTTATGTTACCTGTTTATCTCACTGTGAAACTCGTCTCCAAATTACCTATCCTGCAAACTTGACACAATGAGCTTCCGCCAACCAGTCCCAGCCAGATTGGAGCAATGCCCCCTTGAGCGATGAATATACATGGACTGATGCCATAAGCGAGAACGACCAGCCTTACAAAATGGGCATTCAAAAGAATACAACCAGTTCCGCTACCGATGCATTTCAAGTCAATACCTTCTTCGCCAATTCCAATAAAACACCATTTGACATCAAAGTTAATTGGGAACTTTCTACCAGTCGTCGCACTCCGACAGCTCAGGAGACAGGTGCTACCAGCATTACCTCTTATCAAGTGCACGCTGGCAGGTTTGGCTACAGCGAGTTGAACTTTTCCTGCACCAAGGCCTACCAGTTCTATTTCTACTACAAAACTGGTGATAAATACGGAAATAATGTTATTTGGCCAAGGGATGGAACTATGCATATGTTTATTTACTTTTCCTGTGATCCTACAATTGTGGGGGTTATTGGTGAGTAACAGGTATGCGTTTTGGAAAACAGGCCCGTTAACACAATGGAGGCGGATTTTAGATGTCCTGTATGAGATCACTGGTAAACTAGATTACCTAAGCTTTTACCCAAAGTTGGAGAGTTTTAGGACTCTGAAAAGTTCAGTTTCAATGTCAATAACTTATTGCCGCAACGCAATGGCCTTACTCTTCCGTTGTCTGATGACCTAGGCTCGTATTGTTGGACCGGCACTATTATGGCATGTATCGTCATACTCATCCCAGAGTAGAGCTGTTGGATGTCAATGCAACCCCCATATGAGATAAAGCAGCTTATAATTGTATAATTAAGTTGGCATTGGTATTACACATGCCCTGTGGTTGATCCACTTTCTGACCTAGACGCCACGCTTCTGATGCTTGATATATCTGAAAAGCCATGGAATACACCCAACTCCGGATCATATAGACCATGAGACATGCCTGACCTTCTAGACTCACGTTTCTTCGAACGCGTTTCTGTTAGTCTCACTCCAGGAAGCACAACGTTCGGTAAACTGATAGGGGCTTGGGCTGACTCTTCCGTCATCGAGAGCCCTGGGACGAATTGACGGAAGATGGGTCGTAGCATGGGAAGGCAGGCTAGAAACTTGGTTAGTATTCGGGGTTGAAGTGATTAAGAGAGAAGCTTGCCGTACCAGAGAAAACTGCCATATTTATCTCGACTGCTGCCCACATCATACTCTGTGCCATATCTTTCGGTATGTCGTTAGTATGGGAGTTGTAGAGCTTGGAATGCACCAGAACGAAAATCGATGCAATGCAGACGCTCTTCAACGTTAGCCTGTATTAGTTCCGAAGAAGAGACTGACTCACATGGTTCCAGATGTGAAGAGTCCTACCACTGCCAGTTTCTGTGACAAAGGCAGCGTCATCTTCATAACCTCAATCACAGGCAAAATCAAAATAACGCAGTCCATGGTTGTGTGAACAAGGATCGTGGCAAAGAAGAAATTCGCTTCGTTGAACGGACATTTCGCGTCTTGTATGCTCTTATCCCAGTATGCTTTTATAGGCACGCAGTGAAAGATGACCATGAAAGTGCGGATTGTAATCCATATGCTGACCGCAACGAGCAGACCAACTATGGCATATCGAATCGAGGTATATTGAAAGACGCGCCAGTAAAAGCAGAGAATACTGATCTTGCAGAATGCGATGGACGAGGCGTAGAGGAGTTCGCAGATCCAGAGTAAAAGTCGTGATCGGTCTTGGATATGGTTCGCTTCGATTGGGTCTTCGATTGTAAGGATGGATTGACCTAGTTTGTAGCTATATGTCCCTAGACGAGGTAAGTGATCGCGGTCGATGTGGAGGAGTGTCATGCGTACAGTAGATGGTGACGGAACAGTAACTGGATACGAAGAACTGGAATCATCGTGAGCACGTGCGCATTGCGCCGGAGCGATGGGCGACCATACCAGTGCAATAATGGCGCAATAGTCGTCGAACCAGAGATTCATCTTGGTCATTCGTCGCGCTTTGAGTCGTAGACCGAGGGCCAGAAAGGCCGCGGCCCACGTGACGGAGATGGCTGCATAAATATCGGGCTGCAGCCCGGCCATGACGTCGAGGTCACTGTATCGTCTGACTTTGTGCGTCTATAACAATCGCGAGACCATTTTGCTCATCGACGGCTGCCTCAAACAGCCGAGAGACCAGGACCCTCAAATAAATGACAAGATGAAAAGAAGAGGAGAAGTTCTTATCTTGAGAGCGGGGAAAGGCCATGATTAGTGTTCGCCGTTTGCACACCGAACT
This sequence comes from Fusarium beomiforme, assembly GCA_002980475.2. Taxonomy (NCBI): domain Eukaryota; kingdom Fungi; phylum Ascomycota; class Sordariomycetes; order Hypocreales; family Nectriaceae; genus Fusarium; species Fusarium beomiforme. The sequence goes on from PVQB02000183.1 coordinate 99,627, forward strand.
CTCGGGACCAGATTTAAACGTGCCATCTTCGGTGGAGGAAAATCCGGGGTTTCGGGCCCGTTATGCTCTGGGATCCGCAGAAACCCGGCGTTGTTCATTCAGTGAGGTTTAGTGCATATCGGCGGTGGAGCCGATGGCTTTCAACACGTCTTGACATGAATGCGAATTGGTTACTATTCTGAGAGTCTAGAACTTGAAGCTGTTTATATTTTAATTATTGGGAAATTTGTGGCTTGTATTTTGAGTTCGAGATATTGGCCGGGAGGGAGAATTTGTTCTTATCAATTGGCTGCCAAGGTTTCTTAGAGGTTGACCCCTCTTTGGATCGGAGGTTGAGCCGTGATGCTCCGTGATGATCGAAAATCGCTATCTCCGTGGATACCTCTGGCTAGACGACTTTAGGTTAGTTTACGATGCTAAGTTATCCGCTTCGTCAAACAGATTGAACTCAATTGGTGAACCAAGAATCATGCACGAAATTTTAAGCCGCACCATCACCTAATAACACCGAGGGTTTGGGTCCACCGTTGTAACTACCGTGAGCCAGGCTCTCGACCTGTGCTAAGAAGTGAAAAGCATTTGCTCGAACGTATAGCTATGCCGCTTGGGAACAAAACTGTTTTCTTACGTCCATCTGCTTTCCTTGGTGGGGCAATTCCAAGGCCTTGCTCTTGACAGGACTGCCTTCACGGTCGGAGCTTACACTAACAACCTCGGCTGTTGTGATTCGCGGGAGCTGCAACTCTGAGTTGGAGGTCAGGCATAAGAACCTTATTTGGTCCTATCTTGCGACTCCTAACGGTCATGAAACAGGAAGGCTTGCTTATGTACAGACATTTCAGTGTCCCATGGTCAAACATCCTTGCCAATGACATACACCACCTCGTGTCGTTACCAACGCAGCCTGGAAGAGTAATCAGTAGCATGGCTGACAACAATTCACATCTTATCGCGTGCAGGCCCGCGAGCCAATAAAATGCAGCAAACAGACTCAAAATCAGGCTTACAAAGTGGCAGTGGCTTGCTCTGTTGTGTAACGCTTGATTGGGGAATGGCCCAAACGGAACGTATGTGTCGAAAACAGTCCCCCGATTTGAGGGCCTCTACGCCACCTGCATGCATCTTCACGCTGTTCACCGGAAATGTCTCAGAGCTCACAACTCATTACTGTATGAACAACGACGTTCTGGATTAAGCGAGTCTCCTCACTTCTCTCTTTCCTCCGTTGCTTTTCGGAAGGATTATCCTGATCTGCACATCCTCACATTATTGTCTCGGCTGCGGTCACGTTTACGGTGCTAACCAGCCGCTTTATATGCATCCGGCTATGCAGCATGTCTCCCAGGACACTGTTGCAACCCAAGCGCGGAGCAATGATATCATTCGCCCTGCACAAACACACCACATCATCATCCCCGCAAAAGTGATAAGCCAATGCACTGATGTGATTTGCCAAGGTGCTCTGCAAAAGGCTTATAGAGGCGTTGAATAAGCGCTTTCGCCGGTTTATAATTCGCCAAGCTGCTTGATGTAACCCACTTTTTGAAAACAGCCTGCAAGGCCATGGCCCCCAAAAGTGCCTGCGACCTATTTCGTCACCGGACATGCGTTCGTCCACGGAGGAGATGGTTACAAGAAGCCTTCTGGATTCCTCATAGTCTGCTGTGCTCTCTTCTCGATTTACTTCATCTTGTTTCCCAGTTCGAGCGTCAATATGCTTTTGACCGAAGACCATCTTGAGACTACGCAAGCCTTTGGTGCCGCGTTCCTCTTTGGCGTACTTATACATGTCTTTGTACTACGCAAAGGGGAATGGGATCTATGGAGTGTCAAACTTATCAAGGCCTGGGCCACTTATGAGATCACTGTCTCATTATTTCTCACCCAATTCTACTCCTTTTCAGTATGGCAGGCCTTGTCAGTAGTCAACAAATGGTTTGCATCATTTGCTACCGGACTTTCACTCAGTATTCTCATCTATCGAGCCTTCTTTCACCGGCTGAACCGCTTTCCCGGCCCATTTCTTGCGCGTCTCTCAACCTTCTACGCTACATGGCTTACAATCAATGAAGAGCACATGTATCTCGAAGTCCAAAAGCTGCATCAGAAGTATGGAGATATAGTTCGAATCGGCATGTTCATTTCACCTTTGATTCTATCTGTAGCTAATATTTTCAGGACCTACTGAGATTTCCATCGCATCACCCAGTTCGTTCCGTGTCATTCATGCAACCGCGTCTCCAGTGATGAAATCACCTTTCTATGGTATCGCCCATCCTTGGACAAACCTTCTAGCTGAGCGACGGAAGAGACAACATACAAACCGCCGCAAGGCATGGGATAGGGCATTCACCACAAAAGGTATCAAACTACCTGCGCAAGCCAGGAATTACAGTCTAACACTAAACAGCACTTCGCGATTATGAACATCGTGTTCTCAAATACACCAAACTCCTTACAGACCGCATAGACGACATGAAAGGCAAACCATTTAATGTGTCATTGTGGATTAACTTCTACACCTTCGACATCATGGGCGATCTCGCATTCGGCAAGAGTTTCGACATGCTCGCTAGTGGAGTAGAGCACGACTTCTTTACCGAGTCCCACAAAACTCAATCTTTCATGGGAGCTTTTCGACGACTTATTTGGTTCTTCCCTCTTGTTTCCGCTATCCCGATCTTGAATCGTTCGTATCTGACGTTCCGGGCTTGGATCACGAAGCAAGTTGAGACACGGCGAAAGGTAGGTTCCTAAAGCGCGTTGAAGACTTTACTGATGATTATAGAATACACCAGCTGAACCGGATGTGTTTTCCTGTATTTTGGAAGATTACGATGCTCTGGAGAAGCCAACTGAGCAGGACTATAATAACTTACGTGGCGATGCTCACTTGATCGTTATCGCGGGCAGGTGAGTTGGGATAGCATGGCTCAAGATGTAGACTAATGTGACATGTGTAGTGATACCACTTCCTCTGCCACGACATGCCTCTTGCACCATCTCGCCACCCACCCTGAGATACTGTCTAAGCTCAGGGCTGAGATCGACGAGTACAAGAACTCACACGAGAACTCTGACCTTGTATCACTGGGCCAGCTAAAATACCTCCAGGCTTGTATTGATGAGTCACTTCGTTTGTATCCTGTTGTTCCGTCAGGTCTTCCCAGGATGACTCCACCGGAAGGACTGCAGGTCGATGATGTTTTTATACCGGGAGACACCATCGTGCATAATCCTTCCTACACTATGTACCGCGGTATGACAACAATAAACCACAACTATGAGCGGTCACTAAAAGTTTTAGATGAGCGCTGCTTTGAGAAGCCGAACGAGTTTATCCCCGAGCGATGGACCACTCAACCTGAGCTCGTAAAAGACGCTTCTGTCTATGCACCTTTTGCCAGTGGTATGTTTGCTCCATCTCTCTTAGGAGTACTAGCTGACGTGTCAGGACGTGGTATTTGTGCTGGAAAGCAGCTTGCTCTTATGGAGATGCGTTACGTTCTCACAGATATTCTATCGCGATACGACATCAGCCTCGCACCGGGTGCTGATCCCCAGGCGTTCTTTGATGGATTGAGAGACTGTTATACTTTGGAACTGCCCAAGTTGGACATGGTGTTTACCCCGAGAGCCACCACATACAGAAGTGCATAGAGTGTTGGCTAGTGAACCTTTGTGAATGATATGAAATGGAGAAATGGGCAGATTGGCATGTTGATTATGAGTTAATTGTAAAGTAAAGGATTTGGTCTCCAATATCACCTCTATGGGGTCAGCCTCATGAATCAATGCTCATGGACTCATGGAAAGTGGTTCATGATTCATCACACACCGCTGCACCACTCCTCCAACGACTGATATTGAAATCAGGATAAGGATAAGCCGTTATGTTGATAAGCTGCTCCAAAGGTGTAATCCATCCATGTGTAGGCATAACACTATAGGCTGTTAGCTTCATCTATCAGTCATCGAATCACTTACGTTGCAGATCGAGGAAGACCATCCTCTAAAATCTGATCTAGCCACTGCCTCATCTGTTGCTGATTACCCAAATCAACACTAAGCCCAGCCTCCCAGGTATCAGCTTCAAAGACAAAGATGTCGGAATCTGAATCCGGATATCGCTCTGTAACCATTACATAAGTCCAGTCAGCTGCATGCGGAGCTTGATCTGCCCAGTTGAACCAGGCTTGGATTTTGTTGTCGCGGTGGACGTAGGGGTGTGTTTGACTAAGATTTGTCAGCGGATTCCGGGATGGGGGGTGGACGACGTACTTGAAGGTGATGAATTCGGCGCCTGGGACTCTGGACCAGTAATCTACTGCCATTTCAGGGATGATCAACTTGGCACCTGCAGCGACATATTCTGCTACGCCGCCGCTGTGATCACGGTGATGATGTGAAGGCTGAGCCATTAGTCAACGTCAACCTCGGCATTATAATACGCACCGCGATATGGGTAATCTTCTTCCCAATTTCCCTCTTCACCCACTGTATAACAGTCTTGGTCCATAAAGGCGGCGCATCACAAACAATGACTTCATTCTCAAACTCGAGGATCATCTGCTTGTAACCCAGCTCATGGCTATCGTCGATGATAAGCCAATGAACCTGAGGAAGACTAACAGGCGTCGATGATTTTAAAGCACCCAGGCTGACGTTCTTGACGGCAGAACCGAGTAAGCTGGAGCTATAATCTGTGACGAGACCAAGTGGAACATCGGGGTTCTCTTCTGGATGGATGTCTCTGTCTTCTGGCTTGGTAGCTGGAAAGGGTTGGAATAATAACATGGAGATTCCAGGATTGATCTTGACTTTGTCGATGACAAAGTCTTCGAGAACCGCGCTGATCCGCTTTTTGGCGTCGTTGACTGTCTGGAAGCTGTGGGGAAATTGAACACCCTCAACCGATTTGTAGTCTGAGAGGTATATATCTTTTGTACAGTTTCCGTAGATCGGGTGGTTTTCTGTTGTGCGGACTATGTATGGTAAACTTGTATCGGGATTTATGATGAGCAGAATGTCGAGTTTAGAATCGCGGACTATTTCGTGTCAGAGGAGCATTGAGCTTTCGTGTAGATACTCACTGGCTGGAAATTTAATGCCATTTACCTCAACAGTGTGATATGTCGAGTTTTGTTGCAATCTCAGCTTGATCAATTAGCACGACTTTTTTTGTCGGAATGTTTTGTTGTTTTACCCTCTTAGCCAGATTCGGAGACTTCATATAACCCTCAATGACCATGTTATATGCGAGGGTAGCTTACAAGTTAGTGGAATATTAGACATGGGAGATTTTTTGCATACGTTCAACATAGCCAGATGTGACATTTCGAGGCATGACAACCTCATTATTACCACTAATGAAGCAAGCATAGCCATTATCAACATCGGCACCCAGAGCTTCAAACACAATTAAAGAGAAATCCATGGGTTGAAGTAGAGGCGATGCCCAACCCCACGAATCTAAAGCTGTAAGCGAGCAATCACATACTACGGCTTCATAACTCACGAGAAGGTTGTACATGACGATCAACTCGCATTTGAAGAAAACTCCACATTCCCAAGTTGAATGAGATATTCTGCGTTCCGGAGGTTGCAGCTGATACGTCAGCGCGATCGATGTTGTAACTTTGCATAAGACTTCGAGATCGATAGATTCTGATTGTATGAGATAGATTCAGGCGGCGTCAGAGCGAAACTTACCTATGAGACTCATAAACCACTTGTTCTAGCTCATTGTATTTCTTGCCGCCCAGGGCTGCGATGGTTTTGTCTAAGATATCATTTGCCTGGGATGAGACATCCTTGACATGGGCAAATGACGAAGATGCCAGGCCAAGTATGAGCAGGACGCATCGTATCACTTTCATAGCGATTGTGAGAAGATGGGTGTACGAGTTCAAAATGTGAATACTGAACACGTCCCGCTCCGAAGCAGAACAGAGGTTCGAAGAGGGCCGTAGGCGGCCATTGCGCTTGGAAAATGTGTGGCTATATACGCTAGGCTACAATGTCAAGTGATGATAGTTCAAAGCGTAATAGAATGACGGCCACGCCGTGAAGGCGCGAACATTTTCTCTTATTCTTTGTTGGTGGATACAAACTGAAAGCCTACTTTTGTACGGCGTCAAAAGTGGCCATGGGAGCACAGTGGTAGAGTAGCATATAAAGACGGGCATCCCAGAAAAGGCGGAGAGAAGGCGTTCGGTCATGTTGTCATCGACATTTCACAGCCCCGGGGCAGAGCTCAAAGATGGGACGAGATGCGATTGTCGCTGTAAAGATGTTTAGAACTCGGTCAAATATTTTGAGAGCCATTCGTTATTTATCTATTCTAAGTTCTATTGCTCCACTTACTGGGCAAGAAAGTTTCCAAGGTAATCAGCCTTTCCGACAGGAACACCCTTTGCACGCAAGATAGAGTAGCCAGTGACAATATGGAAGAAAAAGTTTGTCTGTCCATGAAAGAGGGCCGCCTCTTTGACCGTAAGCTTAAGAGTCTTGCCTCCCCAAGGACTGCAAAGTGTCAGAATCATCTCGAAAGTGTATCCTCTAAGCGAAACTTACTGCTCCACAACAACATCCTCTCTTGAGTTTACATCTTCAGGCTTGATGCCCTTGACAAGGTCAAGAGCTTTTTGGAGTCTGGCATGCAGGTCTGCAATGGTCTTCTCATTATTCTCAAAAAGAGTGGGCTCAGTGCCTGTTAGGCGGCCAACGGTGATTTGAAGGACTTTGGTGGTGTTTTGGACTTGGAAGACGAGGGGGTTCTGGTCGTCAATGAGCTTGGCTTGGGGGAAGACATCATCGGCGTTAAGGCCCTTTTCTTTGGCGTATTCTTCGGCCTTGGTGAGTACATGGTCAAAGGTTTGGAGACCCTTGATAAAGGTGGGGATGATGAGGTCGTAGAGAGAGGTAGGCATTTTGAAAGTTGGTGTGCTGCTGGCTAAGGATTTGTAGGAGTAGAAAGCTGAAGTTATTCTAAGTATGAGCTATGACTACTTTTACGATTGTATACAGGCAACGTGGTTCATATATCTTGTGTCAAAATTATGATGAAGCATTAATAATGCGAAATTGTGCGATCGCTCCGTCAAATATCGTATACCGACGAGCCGTTACCGGAGAATAGCGGTGAACCGGGAGCTGAAAGTACTAGAGGCATTAATGAAGCTTCTCCATTGCAATCCTTTCGAGATATGACGAATACGGTACCATTTCTGGTCCAGTTATCGAGACCCTAGTCGATTTTCGATGGCGTAACATGTCGTGATGTGGGGTTTGGGCACGCCATCTGCAGGAACCTGACGCAACAAGAGATTGCTCTGAGGATCTTGGGAAATATTACGCACCAAATTGCTGACAAAACTTTGGCTCAAATGAGGGAATAAATTGAACTTCTGAGTTGCTGACAAAGCGAAGGAAAGGGCGCTCATGTGCTCATTCACTTTAGGCTACATAAAAGTTGAGGAGCAATGAAAGATAATCTCCAATAACTTACCCTGTTTCCTTGGATAAGAATAAGCTGAACGTCGAGCTCCATGTGAACTCGGTGAGATTGAGCCTCTGCAAACCTTGTCAATACTCCAGCGACACAGCTCACCCCAAGGCATCAACAGCAACACCTCATTTTTATTACACTTTGACGTTCCATCAACAGGGTTCCATTTCTCCAATCGTTTCTAACTTTCCAATTCATACTTTTATCCTTCTGTCGTTGCCATTAGTTATAACCTTCATTGCTTAAACCTTCATTATAACTCATGGCGATATAATCCTTCAGTTGAAAGCTCCCAATAATAATAGCATAGGCTATGTCCCTTTTTAATGTACCATTGGTGCCTATAAAGTCCTTGCTATGCAAAGAGATATACATAGATCAATTATATCCTTTGTAACCTCAAGGGGAATGTCGTATTCTTTTAGTTAACATCGAAAATCGAGTAGGTTCGCTATGTTCATATAGTATTGAGATTCAAACCGGATTGCCAAATGCTGCTATTAGAAGATCTAGTTAGTCCGAGCTGGCATGTAGCATGGACTCTTAACTATACTCCCATCGGGGCTTATTGTGTAAATTTAGTATCCAACATCGAAAACTATTAATTATGCTTCAGACATGCTACAGAGTCCTCCAATCAGACTATCATGTTTGATGAACATCTAAACCCACACAATAACTCGCTCAAGCGCTTAGCTTCTATAAAAATTTTTTCTTCCATCTATCAATATAATGATATCCTATCAAAGACTCCTAGAGCCACGGAAAAGGATTATCGACGATCCATCAGAACAACCTGGATCTACCTATTAATATGACTCGTTCCCAGTCTTGGGAAGACCCATCCGGGCCATTCATGCTGAATTTCACCAATACACTCAGGACCATATCACTTCAAAGACCAAACGACCAAGAGGCCAGTCGTCGAGCGCAACGAGCCGTTGACCTATATCAAAGAGTCGGTGTTACTCAAGGTTTCCCGTTACTCGCCGAACCATTACAATCAGCAGTGATTCATCAGCCTAAGGACATGGTATCAAGACTACCTCTAGAGATTTATAAAATGATCTTTTGGTATATTATCAATGAACAGTTCGGAGAGAGTAAGAAGGCAGCTAAATTGAAGATGAGGGAACGAGCCAGAACCTTAACTTCTTTGGTGTGCTCTTGCAGACTCTTCCAAGAACTTCTGGAGCCTTTCCTTTATCACCACCCCTGGAGCCAACGGCTTTGGAGAGGGCAAAAGACATCATGGTTATTTTGTTTCTCTTTGCATACGGAGCCTCGTCGATCAAGCTATGTTACATCACTGAATCTTGTATTCAAGGACGGCATTTACAACTACCCAGCATGGCTAGAGATCCTGCGTCTCTGTCCGAATCTGAGCACTCTTTGTCTGAGTTGGGACTATGGAATGCTCCCTATCAGCTTCCAAGAGGAAACGGGAATGTTACTAAATTCCTGTCCGAATGTCACTCAGTTCAAGTTGATGGTCAACGGGTACAGAGGGTTCATTACTCCGCTTTCTCTTCAGACAACATCCCAGTTAGCACAATTTGCCCAACAGCTTCGACATCTTGGGCCGCAAATGAACTTCGACTGGATGAACAAGCTGATACTGCCTTTCTGGTTTCTGAACCTCATGTCCCTTACGGTTAATTTTGATAAGCAAGACACGCCTGGAATTTATCTTCGCCGACTGGCTGTCCGGACTCCTCGTTTAGAGAAACTGTATGTTGCTTCAATGCAGGGCATCTCTCGACATGATTTGGTTGCAGCTTGCAGGATATGGTCAGATCTACGTGTTATTGTTATTGATCGTCTCACTATCGCACATGCCTGGCTTGGTACTTTTTTCTATATTCTCCCACATCTTCCAAAGTTGGAGGGAATCCTTCTGCGCGAGCGGTTCAATCTACACCTCTTCGATCTCCATGCCATCGCGCAGATAAAGCCAGCACGTATCAAGAAATTTCAATGGAGCACTTGTGGTTTTATTGGTCCAGCTTGGCGACGTCACGACACACGCCAGTGGAGTAGATGTCTCGAGAACGTCTTCAACGCTCATGCCACAACTCTGGAGCTTTTCTGTATATATGCAGAGTATGACTTTTGGGGATTTGGGATGGATATCTTTGATCGCCTGCGTGAAGCAAAGAATCTGAAAAATCTGAATGTTCAGCTATGTGGGCGGCCTAGCCAGGAAGAAATTGAGGCTCTTCTGGCAGCATGCCCAATGCTTCAAGAGTCAACTACAGGGGTAGTGATAGTCAACCAGTACCTCTCTGACTGCACGCTAAGGATTATGCAACTCGTGGGTGGCTGTTACTGGGAAAATACTAGCTGGTATTACAGACATTGGCTGAAGGATGTATACTCTTAGAACGGAAATCAAAAGAAGCACTAAGACCGCGAGGTAATAGCAATAACTAGTGTAGATCAATAGAAAACGTTTTTGACAGCAATATTAATATTGACCCATCATTACTTAATTAGGGCTTTATAACATAAAATAGAAAGAGTTCAGTTCTAGGAAACCTTATCTCATATAACTTAATCACGAGTCAAGGGTTCAAGGCGATATAAAGAAACTTTTCGTTCCAAAGCTTATAGAAAAACAGCAACTCGATTTCTCATATAAACATACCGGTGCGTACAACCTCTACCCCTCGACTTCATTATTTATTCAAGCATTTGTGCTGCAACAGGAGACCTAAAAACTCTCAACATCATGAGGCGCATTCAGCCCATGCCGTATCTCCCCGGACGTACCGTTCAGAGATGCACAGACAGACTCAGAACTATCACCAAGCAAGGACCTTAGGATTCTGAGGCACAGCGTCGATCCCAAGCTGCAAATGACCTTTATGAGTGAGTCGGCTATCCTTGGTGGTTACCAGAACTCTCTGCAACACCCCAACCAGTAGCGACTCACCTACCAAGTAACCAGACATTTCATTTACCGACAGGGATATACACAATGATCATCGACCTTATTGCTGTCGATTGTGCGAAATTCTCGGACGGCAGCGAAGAGAACTTTGAACTAACGAAGACCTTTATATCTTGAGCCTGTTCTTGTCGTCTCTTTCAACAAATTTGTGAAGAAAACCTTTACAAACTCCCTCAATACGAAGGACTTTGTTTGAGTTCTCATAGGTAATTACTTTTCAGGTTCTCTTTGGCCGTCGAGCCACGAAGGGCATTTCTCCTCTAGTTACTTTACATCCAACTTGGACGCCAGGATCACAATCGAACTTGGATTGAGATTGCCAAAATATGTCCAAACATCAATCATCTGGACACAGGGGAAAACTATGATATGGCCCCAAGCTTTCTTCTGCGTTACCTAGGTCAGCTAATCATTTTCTCGACCACTTAATAATATGGAAATTACGCTCTGCTAAGGGCATGCCCGAAGGTTCGAGAGGCATACAAGCGCAGTAGGGACAAGGCAGCTTGTCCCCAAACTTTTGATGCAAAAATTCGGTGGACGGCTGCAAAGGCGAAGAACTTTGGTAGTTGGGGCTATTAAGCTATTTGTCATATCTCTATATCTAGTACTTTGTTACGACCTGCCGGGGCTAGAACGCTAGAACCATTAACAGGCGAACAATCGGATAAGCCCTTGGAACCGGAACTAATCCGTAAGGTGGCACAGCAATGCAATTCACTACAACGACTTAGGATTGACCGTGTAGCTACAATACAGAGTCTCGTCGATGCTTGCAAGACATTAGGATCAACTTGGTGATTAATCGACGTCCAGGAATTTACGGATAGACCCACCGACAGTTCTATGACTCAACTCCTGAAACATCTTCCCGTCATCGAAGAAATCGGTTTGGGCATCGCTTTTCCCATCGCAATGGCGGGCCTCCATGCTCTTGCTGGCCTGTCCCCACGGCTTAAGTCGTTCGGCATAGCAAGTAATAGGCCGCACGGTACCCAGTCTGCTCCGGCTGAGCTTGAAAGGTCTTTGGGCAATATTATTGCCACTCATGCCGACACACTTGAGAGCTTCAACCTCTATGGCACGTTTAAGTTCAGTATGAACTTTTTGAAACTCTTCAAAAGGCGAAGAACTTGAAAACACTTTGCATATTACTTTCTCGGAGTATTGGCGAGAAAGAAGTTGAGGACCTACAAGCAGCATGTCCTAAGCTCTGTACATCGAGTGGCAATATGAAGGCCGACCTCCTGAACGAAGATCTGGTTCTTTGCTCGCCGTTTAGATCTCGAAACTTTGGGAGCTGGGGCATTATTGTTGATCCCATGGAGTATTGTGAATGCTATAAATTAGTAAATTATTCTGATTCCGAAGACCTAAGGCCAGGGAGGCAAAGAATTACTGTGATTAGGACATGTGAATGTAGATGTTCCGGACTACTGATTTTTACAGCTAATCGGTTGTTCTATATGGTAGATCCAAAATCAATAAATTCCCTCAAAACTCAAGTCAAAATAGGCTTTCTATCTATCACTAAACGTTTGTATTGGGTAACCTTACTGTACAATCCGGGAGTCTACTACGGAAGCGAAATACGAGCAAACTTTATCCAGATTCTCGACTTTATCTGGGATTATGACAGGTCAACGCAAAGACGTGTTATCGAAATAGCACGACGATGTCCAAACTTCCATACTCTCAAATTGCAAGTTGTCCATACCGGTGTCACGGACGTTATTTCTCTCCGAATTATGCTAATGACCTAGCTGATTTATTCTCTGTCTGTCCCCAAGTCAAAACCTTGAGTCTTTCTATACCCTCCAGAATGGACAGCCCCATTCCTTTTCAGCAAGGGTCAGTAACCAGATTCTCGGAGCGACTCACCCATATCAAGTTGGCCAATTTTCGTGGCTGGTTTCATAAGGGCATGTTACCTCATCTGTCGCCCAATATGATATCACTGTCGATGGTGTCACCTGGGGATGGATACTCTTGGAACTTCCTCCACTCCTTGCGCCAGCTATGTCCAAGAATACAGAGACTTGAGTATATCTGTTCCAGTACATCTCTGGAGGATTTGATCGAGTTCTGCAAAGCTTGCGGCCAATTGCTGAGATTCCTGAGCCTTAACGGTTTGTATTCGGGTGAAAACGTCGTAAGCATGCATGTCCTGGAAGATCTGTGGCTGGGACGTGACTTTCCACTCCATGTTCAAGACGCAGTATCTCTTGCTTCTTACAAGCAGCTTCGTTTAAGATCTTATGTTTTAGAGTCTGAGGATAGATATGCTAGAAGAGCATCTATTGAACTGAACTACGGTCTGGCTAGCTTGGTGTATGCACACCGTCTGACATTGGAGACTATAGTGTTAAGTGGAGAGTTCCTCTTGGCTAAGAATGTCTTTGAGAGCCTGACATTTGGCAAGGAACTTGAGATGCGTTGGTTTGCACTGGAAGGATGAACTTAAGAGAAAAGATATCGATAGGCTCCTAGATGGGTGCCCGAAGCTGCGGCAGGCACTGGGTGATGAGGACTTGTGTAAGAAGAAATATTCTGTCCATTGGATCGTAGAAAACAATGTTGAAACAGACGGTACAGGAGAGTATGACTTGAGAGGGATATATGAGCTACGTATTGGGGATGACAGCGATAGTTTACACAACGAGTACCATTTTTGGCGGAGTAGTTGGGCAGTGAGATTGAGGCCGCCACGGTAGTATCAATGTTTATATAGTCCAAGCCATTCTGGCCAAGTTAAATGGCATTAAGCATCACAAACATGAACTTTCATTATCTCCCTTATCTCAAATAGATAACGTCATGTCGATAACAGCTATAACCGAGCAATCCCGGCCCCAAAATTGCGCTATGCCCTATTAAGAACCCCTCACCGAATGATTGCTTGCGATCTCGCAATTGTATTTATCATCAAAGATTTTTCTCGTCTCGGATTTAAACTTGGCATTGTATTCTTACTTCAAGATGGCGAGCGATGAGACAACACCACTTCTCCCGTCCAAGGGAGAAGGCAAAGGTAGAGTAAGAAATTGGCTATCGCGGGCTTTCAATGTCGAGAATCGGATTTTGCTTGCGGGGTTTCTCATCACGTTATCTTTCAGTTTTACCCAAGTTCCGTGAGTATTTCTGTTGACTGGGAAAGCGGTGCGGCTAATTAATTGCAGGCTATTTTATGTGTTTCATTTGATGACTTGCGATTCGTTCTATGAAACGCATCCTCCATATGATGGTCCTGGAGACCGGTGTAGCCGCGACGAAATTGCAGCCGGAACGGCCACCCAGGTATACATAACCCGGGCTCATACTCATAGAAACATAAAAACTGACAGCTTGACAGTATTCTATCCTTGGCATGTCGACGACCTTTTGTGGTGAGCCAATTCTAATCTCGGTGCTTGGCATCACGCTAACTCGTCTCAGGAACCTTGAACTTGTTCGTTGCAGGCTGGACATCAAAAAGATTTGGACCACGTGCAGCTTTGTTATTTCAAATCTTTCTCCCAGCTATTCGTGTAGTAACTCAGATCATTGGCGTGGTTGCTGGCGGACGAGATGGCATGATTATCATCCAAGCAACCCAACTCATCACTATTTTGGGAGGGCCAGCTGGGTACATGTAAGTCTGTCAAATCATTTCAATATGCCAATAACTCACTGATTTTAGTCTCGTTGTCAACATCATCGCTGGAGAGGTCGTGGAGCCCATCCGAAGAACGGCGGTTTTTGGTCAACTTCAAGGAGTCATTATGCTGGCACAAGGGATCGGTTACTTGAGTATGTTGAAAGAATCGCTTATTCCGGCCTTTTCGGGATCTCAGCTAACATCTTTTAGCCGGTGGTATGATTGGTGATGCAATCGACATCAGAGCTCCTTTCGACGTGGCTTTCGGCTCCTTCATCCTCGCCGGCATCTACGTATGGTGTGCCCTACCATATATATCACCTGAATCCATGTCCAATGGAGGAAGTACTGGTCAAAAAGGTGCTTCTGGCTTCTTAGCCCCACTAAAAATCCTCACTCCGTCGAAATTACGTCTCGCAGATGGGAGAGTCAAAAACCATTTCGGAGTCATTTTCCTCTGCAGCGGCATCTTTTTCGGTGTCCTTGCGACTGGATATGCCCCTCTATTGATTCAGATGTATGCAACTGCAGCTTTTAACTTCAGCCAAGGCGATAATGGTTGGCTGATGTCCGAGTTTGCGGTCATGAGAAGTTTGTTCCTCATATTACTGTTTCCGAGGATCATCGCTTGGGGACGCGGTCGTATCATTAGATCTGAGCCAAGCAGTGACGACGAGGCAGAGGAGGCTCCTCAGCATATTCCAACGGAAGCTGGAGAGTTTGACGCAACACTAGGAGAGCAGACGGATCATGAACCGTATGAGGCGGTCAGCTCTAACAAGGAAGACGAAGGATGTCTCTTTGATCTTGTATTTCTCAGATGGAGTCTGCTAGTCGACGGTTTGCTTACTACAGTTGCTGCCTTTGCAACAAAACCGTGGCATATCTATCTTGGTAAGCTGAGACATATCCCTTATCCAACTCCGGTTCTAACAGATCAGCTGCTTTTCTTCTCCCATTCGGTTCCGGATCGGCGCCGGCAGCGAAGGGCGTCATTACTCAGATGTGCCCAGACTCCCAGCGTGCTGATGCTCTCAATGCCGTGACACTAGTCGAGAACGTAGCACGACTGGCTACTCAGGGCCTGTTCGGGTTTATCTTTGCCAGCTTGGCTGAAGTTGGCAAGGCATATGCAACCTTTTTCTGTAATGCGGTGAGTTCAA
The DNA here is from genome assembly GCA_002980475.2 of Fusarium beomiforme. Classification (NCBI taxonomy): domain Eukaryota; kingdom Fungi; phylum Ascomycota; class Sordariomycetes; order Hypocreales; family Nectriaceae; genus Fusarium; species Fusarium beomiforme. Next base: position 114,890 of record PVQB02000183.1, read on the forward strand.
ATTGTGCCGGAAATCATTTTCCTTAACTAATGAGAGCCCAGGCTATCGCTCTCCTGGCCATGGCAGTCTTGTTGTTCTCCAACTTTCCTCCTCCTGGAAGCACATTGATTGAGAAGCACGAGGAGGAAAACGAAGCTCGAAATGAGGGGAGCGAAAACGAGCCTCTCCTCAACGACAGGGACTAAGGTGTTCACTTTGAAGCCATAAAGATCAGGGGATGAAGATGGAAAGGCATTGGAAGAGTGACCACCAGATTGATACGCGACATTGAGAAAACATATAGACGGCGTTTAGACGGCACATTAAGACTTCAGATTGAATGTAGATGACTTCTTCTAACCGGTATCAGCCGACAGTTTTTGCACCACTTCCTCGAATATAGGTTACAACGACGTGGATATATGGCTGGCTCTGCTCAAGTGTTGGCTGGGGAGAGCAGTAGCCACTCAGGAAAAGTTTCAATAAATTCGGGTGTTTTTTTATTCATAGAGTGAAGTCTTTTGTATTCTTCTTTACTAAATTAAAATTACACCAGTAGCCATTGTCAAACTACTGCGCCTCTCAGTATGTCAAATCTCTTTGTGAAGAAAATGAGAGGCCAGAGAAAAATGATCCCCAGCCTAAACCTTCTTTATCCATTTAGATCCAGTCAACGCCTGTCTCGACATGGTGGCAAACACAGCACCTAGTAGAATCGAAACGCCACAAAAGATGATCAGTCCAGAGTAATGCCCGTTCTCAGCACTAATGAGCTGTCCCGCAACTGGACTTCCAATAAGTACACCGATAGCAGAAACTCCATACAGGGCGCCATTTCGGGTTCCGAGGCTGCGAACATCCGAGAACGTAGCGAGCATTGCTGGAATGATGCTAAGCGTGCCTGGGTTACATGATTAGTAGAGACTTTCTGCTAGAGTTGAGAAACATACAGCCTGAGGTGAATCCGTAAAGCGCGGCATATGCTATAACCGAAGCGGTGGAAGTTGCAGTGAGCCATACAGTGAGGGTGAAGATGCCTCCGAGTAAGGTCAACGGAATCATGACATTGAAGACGCCAATACGATCGCCGAGCCACGCGGGAAGAAGACGGCCAAATGTGCTGGAATGATAAGTCAGCTGAAGACTTGGGTGGAAGGGCATGAAACTTACGAAGCAGCATTAACGATGGAGACCAAGTACTGGGCCAGACTTTCTGATACTCCAAGTTCCTTCGCCTGAACGATGATGAAGTTAAAAGGCAAGAATGCCCCAAGGTACAGCGTGAATCCGGCTATCGTCAGAAAGAGGAAAGGCAATTCCTTGAATGGAGTTATAAAAGCCATGATGTCGAACTTTCTTCGGGGTGGCGGCAGTCTTGACTTGATAGTAACGTTCGCAATGACCAGAAGTCCCAAGAAGAGGAAAGCAACCGACCGCATCGCCCAGCCAAAGCCAACACGAACGACAAGTTTGTTTACCATGATTGGAAGGACGACACCACCGAGACTAGATCCGGCAGTAATGATTCCAAAGGCGATGGCACGGTGGCGTGAAAACCACGTTCCAGCGGCGGCGATAGCTAGTAATTGTCAGTGATTCTGCTTAACACCGAACTCGAATACTCACGTGCGTAAAAGAGAAACGAACAACCTAATGCACTACAGATACTCTGGGACAGAATAATCTGATAGTACTCCTTCGATAAAGATGTCATCATCAGGCCGAAAACATGCAAGAAAGATCCAATCAAGACGGGTATTCTTGGGCCCCAGTTATCGGTCATATTTCCAACTACAGGGCCCCAGAAAAAGAGCATGAAGGACTCGATGGAGGATATCCACGCCACAGAGCTCGATGAGTGCGACTTTAGTTGGTTCTGTTCATAATAATCTTGAAAAATGCCGATACCTACATCATCATTAGCATTATCTGAAGTGGCTGTAGAGTCAACAAAACGTACAGTTAATCCATCCGAAACTAGCAAACACAGCGAAAAAGCCTCCGGTTACAACAAGCCATGCTTGTAGTCCTCCATCAGGCGGAGGACCAAAGTCTGGTGCTGACGTTCCTTCTTGCTGGGAGGGTGCTTTTTCGCTGTATGGCTCAGTTGAGGGATCGTCATCGGAGGTGGGGGATAACAGGGACTGAGGACGGCTTGGTTCTTGAGACGCCATGTTGCGTTTGAGCGTCAACGCTTGGACAATAAAGTCTCTTTGGGTGAGTGGTCTCTTTGAAGTGATGAGATATTCTACATGGTCACGGCAATTATTATATAGCTGTTTAACTGTGAAAGATCTACGTTATGGTCTTTATCTGACAAATTTGACCCTTGGACGAAACTCGCGAGATGGTTCCGAATCAGGGAAAGGCCTCATCTCAGTCCGAGCGTTAAGCTTTGATCCCTGTCTGTTATCTCGAAGGATGGTGCCGAATTGGGTTTGGTCTTCTCGGCTTGCAAAGGTTCTGTACCCGCTAAAACCGCTAAAATGCGTGCTGACATCCGTTTACTGTTTCCCCATTCCTTCAATCTTCCCTTGAAGCTTACCTCGATACGCAATCTGTTAGAGACATCCCTGTAGGGTTTCTCGAGGCGTGGTACTACATATAGTCTAGCGTCTCACTGTCCATGCGTGGAACCTTCTTCGACCAAGCATCTCTCGCGTTTCTACCAGTATGGTTGGGATTGCTAAGTCAAAATCGTGTCCTGATTGCAAACGACGCCGCGTCAAGGTCTGACTCATCCATCCGAGCATTATTCATCGCTAAAATTTCGCAGTGTGACTTGACCAAGCCTCAATGTCGCCGATGTCAGAAGGCAGGAATCGTATGTCGTGGATACAAGCAACCTACCCTATGGGTCCATCGAACTCCAACTCGGCCGAATGTCACCGCTCTTTCTGTGGTCCAGGCTCAGCAGCAGACAAATTCTGACTGGTTGGCCTTACTGCAACGAATGCGTTCGCAGCTCAACTCCAATGACTCATATGATATACATACGTTCCGATCACAGGCACTATCCATTGCGGATACTATATACTTCCCGCAAGGGAAATTTGCATCAAGTGGAGAAGACCATAGTTCAACACCGTCATCATGGCTCAAGGCTGTTTGTCATATGGAAGGTTTCAGTGAAGCACTTGATCACTCACTCGTAGCGTTCTGTGCGGTCCAGATTCGCCTTTCCGGCGAAACGGGCATCTCCTACGACGAGACCATTCAGCTCTATAACAATGCATTGTCAAAAGTGATTCATATTCTTGATTGTCCATGCATCAAAAGCAACAATGAGAGTCTTGCTGCGATTGTCATTCTTTCGACTTGCGAAGTTAGTTCAAAATAGTGCACGCTTAACCAACATGCTTACTGACTGTGAACCAGCTTTTCCTGTTTCACACCAGCACCAGCTGGAACGCGCATGCCCAAGGTGTATCTGAGATCCTTCGCCACCGAGCTGTACCTAGCACAAATACTTCAAGCTGGAATGACCTCTGTCGACGTCTTTGCGTGATATGTGTACGATCATTGCCCCATCACTGCAATAGCGTGCACGCTGACTGTTTTAGGTCATCCAAGCACTGGCACATAAACGGCCCCTGATTTTGGAACTTGATATTTGGAGAAAGCATATTGGTCCCGGGGTTGTCCCAGAGTCTTTCGTTGCTCTCATGGATATGATTATCGATATCCCCGCAGTCATGGCAGAAGCTCATGCCTTTGCTTCACGTAAGGAGAAAGATCTGGAGAAACTACTGAAACACATAAGTCTCCTTACGGAGAAGTTCTATTCTCTAGAAGAGTGGCGAGCCCTTGTTCATCGCACTACCTTAGAGCGTAACCAAACGCCCTTGTACTGGTCGGTTCCTTCGAGAGCTAGTAATCCAGCAGACAATGGCTACCCAGATAAGCTGTTTCCGTTCGCGCTGATATTCTCGTCAGTTGAGGGCGCAAGTCCATGGGTCCTCTGCTCCAGCATCATGCTGGATATCCTTGAAACGATCTTACTACTTCGCAAAAGTCTGCCGAACCGAGATATTGTGCCAAGTTTGGGCGAACACGGCCGTACCTTAGAAAAGGAATCACCCAACCAAGCAGATGCCGATCAGATTGCCCGGATGTTGTGTCAGAGTGTTGAGTACTGCTATCGAAGTGAGAATGGCACGTTTGGGCCTCAGATAACATGCTATGGGCAAGCTACATTGCTTGGGTATTTTGCTGGACGTGGAATGAAGAGAGAACTTGAGTGGTGTCGAGCAATTAAGCATATGAAGGGACCTGATATGAGTTTTGGGATTCACCTTATGCAGTTCAAGTCACCGCCTGAACTGTAGACACTGGGTTGCGATGCTGCAGTTTTTATCGTGGATACAGACGAATAATCTCAAAAGACCAAAGAGGAAATGGTGTTTCCATTATATAGTGAATTAGAGACGAAAAAGGTGCTTCATATTATGCCGAAACTTGTAAAAAGGTCAACAAAAGAAACAGGCTAATGCTCCATTTGATTTATTCGGAGGTTTTGCCCCGTACTGGAATCGAACCAGTGATCTTATCATTACTAGTGATACGCTTTACCACTGAGCCAACGGGGCCAGTTCCTGATTGGTTGAGCATGATTCTGTTAATGCTAACTATGGATCTAAACATAGTAATTCAGCCAGTACTCTGCTTCATCCAACGTCAGCCTGCGGTGCATTGACTCCACATGTCACTGAAGCGAAATGCCTTGAACTCCCTTTGGGCAAACATCAATCGGTTTATGGTCCAAAGGCCTAACTATATTATTCTGGCGTACAGTCTCATTCCTCATGTACTCATATTCACCTCATCCCCAGAACCATACTTGACACCAGGCTCAACATCCATAACATCCCGATTATGCGCAGAAGCAGTAACAAGTCCAGGCTGCTGCTCCTTCAACTCCTTGAATTTCTTCTCAGCATCCCAGACCCAAGGTGTATCAGCCGCAAACAGCAGGTCCATCTCTTCAAGAGTACGCTGGTTACTCTCGGGATATAATGCCCAGACCATTGGGATTGCAATAATATTGCATGCTCCAAAGATATGGAGCGTGTTCTCACCGATGGCTGAGAACATAACGGGGCAGAGAAGAGTTAACCATCCATTGCCAATTGACCAGCCAAAGACACCGAAAGCATTACCCTTGGCTCGAACTTGCAGAGGGAAGATTTCAGCGGGGTACAGCCAAGGAACTGTCAACCAAGTAGCTCCAAACACGGACGTAAAGATAAAGACAAAAGAAGCTGCTGCTGCACCATAAGAGCTCGCCTTGTCAAGATCGCCAGAATTCCTCGCTTCCTGGCCCAGTTTGGAGAATCCGGCGGCGAGGAACATGGCGACACCCTGACCGACGGCACCCCAGTAAAGAGTCCATCTTCGACCGATGCGATCGAGGGTGTAGACGCAAATGAGAGTAGCGAACATGTAGAAGATGTTGTTGAGACCAGAAATCCATTGCGACTTGCGAGTATCAAACCCAGCAATTCTGAAGATTGTTGGTGCATAGACTGTTACTCCTGCGATTCCGACCCATTCCTGCATGATTTGAAGCTGCATGTGTTAGTTTTGTTGTGTTTTCAAAGGTGAGATGGCTACTTACCCAGATGACAAGCTGCACACGCCGACCAGTATGCAGCTCTCCGGATCCAATGCCGAAAAACATGTGCAAATACGAGTTCTTAGAAGACTCCTTGTTCTCCAATTGGACAATATTCTTGATATCAGTGAACTCGGCGTGAGCGCGAGAAAGATCCGCCTCGCTTGACCCACGAAGACGGCGAAGGATATACTTTGCTTCGTCGTCCCGGCCAACCTTAGCAAGCCATCGAGGAGATTCTGGGAAGAACCAGACGCAGCCTAGTAGCACAAGTAGAGGAAGGATTTGGAAGGCAATAGGGAAACGCCATCCAAACTCAGAATCGTTATTATTGATATAAGAAAGACCAAACTCGAGCCACTGCACACCAGTCAGTATAGTTTTAATCGCTTAGAATCATGAGATAGACCAACATAAGCCACTACCACTCCGAAAATATTAAGAGTGAACTCGATAGCGATGAATTGACCTCGAGAAGTGTGCTCGGCTGTCTCGGTAGCCCATACGGGTACGATAGCGTTGAGGATGCCGGTTCCTAAAAGTCGCTGTCAGCACACTTTCCCGAGTAGGGTCGTCACATTTTGGGGAAGTCTCAGTACCTATGCCATTGACCGCGCGTGAGCAAATCATCCAGTTGTGGTTCTGAGCAGAGCACTGCAGCGCTGCACCAACAATCGCCCAGGCAGCACCGATGGCGATGGTCTTGATACGTCCGACTTTATCTCCTACCCAGCCTCCGAAAAGACAGCCGAATAGTGTTCCGAGGTAGTACACCGAGACGATACCGCCTTGGAGGAGACTATCGGTGATGACAGGTTCGCCGGTCTTTTCGTCGACATAGCCAAAGCCCATTAGGTCGATGTAGTCTTTGGAATTGTTGACTCCACCCATCATTCCCTGGTCATATCTATAACGATTAGTCTCTTCTGTGAAAAGTTGTCCGAGTGATGAGGTCATACCCAAAGAAGAAAATTGAGAGTGCAGCAACGCAATTAATAGCAATGAGAAGCTGACGCTTCTCAAAATGATTGGCAACATTGAAACCCGGAAGTCGATCCATGATTGCTGTGAGACATCAAGCTTGGGAGTTGAGAATCTGGCGATGATCTCGTGCGAAGGTGTTGCATTTATACTTGCTGCAAGTTGGTAGTTGTGTGCAGGATCAGACATGAGATCCACATCGGATAACCGTATTTGTTCATTAACAGAGCGTTTAATTAGCGTGACTACTTTGGGCGATGGGCGGAAACGTCCCCGTTGGTTGAGGATGTTTCTGTGAAGCTTTGGGTAATCTTGGTCATGGTTTGCTGCCATTAGGTCCCAAGATCCGTGTCATCGACCTCTTGCCCCAGGTCAAGTTGGAGGTGGTGGAGACTCCCCCATGTTTTGTTATGCGCTCCAATCAATCGCGTCCATTCTGAGATTTTACTGGGTCAGAGCGGAGATTTCATGGAGTTGAGTCGCATTCCCACGTTTTATTCTCGTGATAAGGTTGATTGAGCGGCAGGCAGCAGTTTAAACAAACATCGGCATGCGGCTCCGATGCTTTTTGTGTTACGTCAAAGCAGAGAAAGACTTTTATCGAGTCATTTTCGCATTGATCGTGTGATCTGTTGTTGCAATGCAGGACTGGAATCTGCGGAATGCCCGCCATCTTACTGACCTTATCCCCAAAGTTGGGGTATCCCCATGGGCTCAGTGAATGTTCTAGGGTGTCAGCAGCGTGTTGATCAGTGGAGTCTGTCTTTGGTTGAAGTTCTGGGAGAAAATTGTTTGCCGATGGACCGGGCAATGCCGCTATGACATCGTCTTTCCGGCTGGGAATAACGGCGTGGATCTCTTGTTGGAGCAACCAAGAATTCAGCTTGCTTGGCCGATCAGGTTTTGCCGATAGTGTGATTTGTCTCGGGGATAATTCCGCGGCTCAAAGTACGTTTTGTCTTTCTGCAAGGCAAAGGTAAGAGAGATGCGGGATTTCCCGATTGGGGAAACATAGCACAATGGTACAGCAATCCCCAAGAGCAAACCTCTGGGTTCAAGTGTGTTTCTTGATGAAAGACGTCATTTTGCGAACGGCCAAATGAGTGGCTTTTGGTCGGAGCCGATAGTGACCAGAAGCGGCACAGCAATCCAGAATCAAGCTTCGGGAATAACATCATGCACTAAGAAAGCCGATGGTTCGGCATTGCAAACCGATGGCAACGGGTCCCTTCGGCGACATGTTGCGAGAACTACCTTGCAGTACACGAGTACATAGTAAAATATGGCAAATGTTGCTTCATACATAGTAATTCCATGTCTATTTATCACCGAGATTGCCTTTGCTCAATCAGCGTTGACGATCAGACAGTAGTTCATGGTGTCCAGGGCCTTCCGCGGCTTCCCCAATATCGCTAGTGCTGATCTTATTCCCTGTTTCCGGTTACAGCAGGGCGATCAGCGCGAGTCATACCCCAACATTTCCCCACTGCAGTTTCAGCTACCCGGGAGAGAAGGCATTAAATCACCTGGATTCGCTATTCAATTATCTGCTTCAGATTATAAATCACGAGACCGGGTTCCCGTCACCCCGCTTTGAGCCTCAACACCATAACCTTCATCAATTCAATTACTGAAAAAGTCAATATTATATCACGATTTTCATCCGGTCTTGGCCTAAAATGCCTTCTTATACGGAAGAAGACATGCTTATAGCAATTAACCTTGTTCAAAATGGCCAATCAGAGCTCAAAGCCGCCAAGGAAGCTTCTGTACCCCGATCAAGCTTACGGGATCGACTCAAGGGCATCAGGCCTCAAAAGAAGGCTCACACAGATCAACAGCGGCTCGGCCTGACCGTTGAAGCCGATATTATCCGGTTTCTAAGGCTTCAAGATACCCTTTGTACTCCGTTAACCCATTTCCAAATCAGGCAACTTGTTATCCGTATTTTAAGCTTACAAGGCGATAATAAACCTCTCGGCAAGCATTGGGTTACCCGATTTCTCGCACGCTCTGAACGAATTAAAAACGCTTAAAGCAGTTAGAGTTGAATATAAGCGTATTGAAGGGGCAAAGGCAATTATCATCCGGACTTGGTTCGACCAATTGAAGAAGCCCGAGATCACAGTAATCTGCGGCTGTAACCGTTGGAATATGGATGAAACGGGGATCTTCTAAGGGGTCGGTATCAACGGCTTGGTAGTTGGCCAATCAGAGAAGAGAAAGACCTTAAAGAGAAGCCCTTACAGGCGCAGCTAGGTCATAATAACAGAAGCTATATGTACCGACAGCACGGCCCTTCTTCCCTTTGTTATCTTCAAAGGGGATTAGCCGCAATAATAATGGTTTCCGAGGGATCCTTCCTTTTTAGGCAATTGGCGCTTTGTAACATCACCGAAGGGATAGACCACTAATGAGATCTCAGCCCTATGGCTTAAGGAGATCTTTATCCCGTATATATTTCCTAAAAAGGAAGGGGAAAAGAGGCTTCTTTTCCTAGATAGGCATAATAGCTATTTAAGGGATGAGTTTATCTTTCTTTGCTTTAAGCATAATATACACCCCTATTACCTTCCTCCATATACGTCACATATCCTTCAGCCTCTTGATTTAACTGTATTTAGCTTGTTGAAGATGATATACCGCCATAAACTTGAGATGGAAGCCCCACTCGTTGAACAAGGAAATACAGCTAAGGCTGCCTTTTTAAGGTGTTATTTTAAGGCTCGGGCCGCTGCCTTTACCGAAGAGAAGATCCGGGCAGGCTGGCTTGCATCAGGCTTATGGCCTATCAAC